>JAZGTH010000062.1:195000-325000 GCA_036877525.1 Chromobotia macracanthus
GCAGAACAAATGTAACTGCATTTATTAATGTTTTTTTCAAGTCTTAGTCGGTTCATTCTCTTTTTGTGAAAATCCGTGATTGTTTTTCTGCTTACTCTTTTTATAATGGATTTGAAGTTTGCAACCTTAAATCTGAATGGAGCAAGGGATATTAGAAAAAGGAATAGATTTTTCCAGTTATTGAAATTGAAGTGTATAGATATTGTTTTTGAAACTCACAGTAATGTTTTAAATGAAGCAGACCTTTAAGTCATAAAGGTAGTACTAGTGCTGGTGTAGGAGTCTTCTTTGCTAAGAATTTTTTTACCAATCTCTTATGAGGTGGAGGAAATTGTGAAAGGAAGACTTTTAAAGATTATTGCAAAAATTGATGTTGTAACTTTTGTTTTAATAAATGTGTATGCTCCAGTTATGGCAACTGAGAGATTGTTGTTCTTAGAAGCACTGTTAAATCAAACAATACAACTATACAACTATCAAACTATACAAGCCTGTGATTCTGACCATTATCTCCTGGTTGCAGGGGATTTTAATTGTACTGCAAATGATATAGATAAAAACCATTTAGAGCCACATTTAGCCTCTAGGTTGTCCTTGATTCATTTGATTGAAACCAATGATTTAGTGGATGTGTGGAGAAACTTGAATTATAACACTAGACAATACACATGGTCACAAATAAGGGAAAGTGGAATTTCAATGGCAAGACTGGATCATTTGTATTGTTTTAAACATCAAGTCCAAGCAGTAAAAATATGCTGGAATGACTAAAATCCTAATAGCAGCAAAAGTGACAACTATTGGTAGTTGCTGGAAATGGCTTTGAAAAGGTGGATGCCGTTGCACAATGCTTGGGACTCAAATCACAGAGAATCATCAATCTCATTTTGGATAAGATAAAAGAACATTTGAATGATGAAGACAGTGTTTTAATTAGGAAATTTGATAATAGACATTTGCAGCTGAAGAGAGTGACTCTTTTCCAAATATGGATATTTACCTTTGTTTATAGAGGAGGATTTTTCTCATAATTTTTTTGCATCTAAATCGTTAGAGGGTTTGGATTTTTGTTCTGCAAATTGAAAAGGTTGTATGAATTGTGTTAAAGTGTTAAATAAGGAAAAACTGAAAGGGTGGGCAGAAACACCATGGGCTGCTCGTTTTGGGGTTGAAAATGATTGTAAACCTGCAAAAAAAAAGTAGAGTAAAGAAAAGTATGTACAAGTCACCATTGACCAAAGCTAATGGGGATTTTGTTAGTGTAATTAACTCATCTGTTGGTAGTAAATGTCCCTTTTGTGATAAGAGGGAAACCATATTTCACTGTTTTGTACATTGTGGCAGGCTTAAAAGTTTTTTTTGACTCTTAATTTCATGTTTGTAGATTTTAAGGTTATTTTTCTAAGGCTGGTTTTATTTTTGGTTTCAAGTTTGGTAGAAGAAAGAGAAAGAAAGGATAACTATAAGAATATGAAAAATACTGGGGAATTTGAAAATGTGTGGGTTTATAAAGAAATGTTGTTCTGTTAAAGAGGGAAACCTAATTTTCGCTAAATGCTTTGAGTGAAATGTCTGTTGTTTTTTTGAGAATAAAGTGTTGTAAAATCTCTCTCTCTTTCTTTTTCTCTCTCCCGCTCTCTGTCTCTCTCTCGATCACTCTCTTTTTCTCTCTCTCGCTCACTCTCTTTTTCTCTCTCTCTCTTTCTCTCTCTGTCTCTCTCTCTGTCTCTCTCTCTCACACACACACACTCTTTTTAGACAGGCACACAAGAATCATTGTTGGGGTCTTTATTGTGTTTCCACAGGATGTGCTGCAGGAAATTTTGACACCTTACTTGGGTGAGTGTTTAGTCTCAATGCTTTCTACTGTGTGTAAAAGACAAATGGTTTATTGTGTTTTGGTTGTAATACAACAATATATAATACGACTGAGTGAATGGAAAAACAAATGTTATTTGACTCATTGAAGGTCTTGGAGGTTAAAAATAAATGATCTAAAAGAGGGTGAGGGACCAATCAAAATGTAGCTTCATATGAAAGCTTTCAGTGCAGAATCTTTTTAAATACTTTGTTTTGCTCTGTTAATAGATTGTACAGAGGAGATATCTGTTTTCAAGTTTTCCCTGGTTTATTGCTCTGATGGATCAGGAAGTAGCAGAGTAACTGGACTGTACTGTTATGGTTTCATATGGTTTCTGCGAGGGTACAGTTTTCAGTCAGACAACAGTGGATATCCTGGAGGACGGGTCTCTGAACGCAGCATCAGTAAAGTAACATCACATCCTGCAGGTCCAATCAGAGTCCACTGCTCAGAAGACCAGGAGTGTTTTTCTTTGGCTGAGTTCACTTATTTAAGCACATGACTTTTTCAGCTGTAGTCTTCATTTTTTGTAACTAAGAATCTGTATTAATAATAATGAAAAAGTTTGACATTTGCTAGATAGATGAAGTTGAAAAATAAGAGGTATGGATGACATGAGTTGCATTTTACAGTAATGTGAACTGATGAATCATGCAACAGAAAACAGCTCACTGTCGTAACATTTGCTGCACCTTCTGATAGTGACAAATAAAGACAATACATATTGTCTTTAATTGTAATTTCACAATGTTAATAACTGTTGTAATTTTGTTGTTGTTATAATTGGGAAATTATCAAGGATCTGATAATACAATGGATGTGGTGATTTAGAAACTGGAAACCCCCAACCCTATCTGTAAGTGGATGTTTTAAGTACATCATTTAAACCAAAGGCCCAAAAATGACTGTTAAACTGTCACCCTGTTTATTGTTAGCTCGCTGAATAATCTGGTTTAATGGAGCAGACATATGACATATTGGTTATAAAAACAATGTAAAAAGGGATTTTGCATGCATATGTAGATGTAGTTTTTGTCAATGCACTTGCAAGCTGTTATACAAACCGTATTAAATTACAAATGTACCAACTCAATGTCAGAATGATCAGAATGTTTCATTGATCAGAATGTCACATCTGCTAGCACGCACACATATTGTACTGTAGATGTTGTGCAACCATTATAATACATTGTAAAATTAGGCCCAGCAAAAATGTGAGACGCAGCACAAAAACAATGGTTTCAATGGCTGAGATATATGCTTTATTTTACATATCATACAAGGGCAAATAAGAAATAACATTCATCAGTAAAATATAATGGAAACGTGTATATGACAAGGTTAAAACATATTTACAAGTGATTTAAAAAGGTTTGGTCATATTCATTCTGCATTAGTTGGTTCAATTCATTATGTCTGTGTAGCAGAGAACAAATATTAAAATACTGGAATAATTATAAATGAATTTAGTGAAAGTAACAGATAAAAGGCAACAAGCAGCTGTATCCAGGATATTCGCAGATTTGCACATTTTAAATAATAATATTAACAATATAAATAAAACCACCTGTATTTGCTGCCTTGCTTTAGGAGGCTTTGGGAAAACGGGTAGAGGCCAGAACCTTCAGCTGTCACATTGAAGCAGCACAAGACCAGAGCATTAGTTCATCTAACACTGTTACAGTGAGGCTTCAATCACAGAACTGAGGGAAGAACATCTTCAGTTCACCTGCTCTTCTCCTGTTGTTTTGGGGGGGAACAGGGAGGTGACAGGGCCTTACTTTCCCCCTGCCATGATCTTGAGGTACTGGAGGGCGTTGTGTGCAGCGCTAGCACGCGCCGCAGCCAAAGTGGAGGCGAATCCATGGCAGACGGTGATTGGCTGAGTGGACAGCTCCACCAGACACTGGTACAGGCCGCTCAAACTGCGCTCCTCTACACAACACAGAAATCAAATGTGACTTCTCTACATGATTTGATAAGAGCAAAATCAAATGTTGTAATTAAAACTGTTTAAAACTATCTGTATAACAATCAAAACATTTGCCAAAGTGACAGTTAAAATTACATCTGTCTGACAGGTGGTTTAGGCTGCTAATACCCTGATCTTGTAAAGGACTGGGCTGGTTAGGTAGGTTGTTAGTACTTCACCTATGTCCAGGTAGCTGACGTCAAAGCGCTGCTCCTCAGAGAGTTCATGAAGAAGAGAACAGAAGTTTAAGTCAGTGGAGTCACTCAGAGGTTGACAGCGCAACTGCAGGATTTTCTCCCCAGCTGAGTTCCGCAGTGAGTCCCATGTGCAGCTGAGACTTTTGGACTTTCCTCCCTCCAGTCTGCCACCCGTGTGCTGTCAGTAAATGAAACTGATTCAAAACCTTTTAAAGTTCTGCAGAGCTGAATTGTTGATTTCCACTTATACTTCCACTTAGTAATAAAGGTCATCTCACTGTACTGAAGGTGTCGTCTTCTGTCTCAGCCTCATGACTGCTGCGCATGTCCACCGGTACATCATGTATTCGAGAGAGCATTTTTGCTGCTGCATTTCTCTTGGCAAGCTTTTTCGATGTACCGCTACCTACAAGATACAGTTTCAACAAAGAAACACCAAAACAAAGACAACTGATCCTTTGAACGCATTGAATATTAAGAAAAGAAATTTACCTATCTCCATAAATCTCTCCACCCTGCAGGTCATTGTGAACTCTTTACGATGTGCAGGTCCAGATTCTTGAGTGACTGTGTACTCAGGTAAACGCCAGCCCTTCTGCACTACCAGTTCCTGTGGAAATGTTGTTTTTATACTTATGAGCAACACAGGTACAGATGCAGTAATATCAACGTTTTACAATACAGAGCATGCATACTGCTGAGAAACAACAGATCAGACTCCTTGTCAACTGTTTTGCCGCCCAGAGCAAATGCATATCAAAAAGCTAACAGCAACATGTTGCACTTCTGTGACTGTTATGATCTTCTCTCACCTGCAGAGCACCAACTGGGTTGCACTCAGCTTGCTGTGTTGAACTGGAAAATTTCACCTCTGACTGGGAGCTGCACAAATAAAACAATGCAAAGACAGAAATCCATTTCCATTCTTTTACATCCCAACAATCTCCTAACTTCTCCTTTTGTGTTCCACAGAGAATAGCCAGTCATATGGTTTTGGAAAAACAAGTGTGATTATGGCACTGACAGAAGGTTTTTTTGGGTAAACTATCTCTTTAAGGTCCAAGTCAGATACCCACCATTCTCCATCCTTATCTATCCCAGCCAATCCCTCTCCGTCTATCCCATTTCCTGCTCCGATCTCTCCCAGCATTCCTCCTTTCAGCATTTTAAGAGCAGCCTCTGCAGCTTTGTGTTTGGCAGCTTTCTTGCTGGGGCCCTGTCCGGTGCAGCTGATGTCTCCCACCGACACACGGAAGGTGAAGTTGGGCTGGTGGGCCTGACCCTCGGCCTTCAGCAGGTCGTACACTGGAGTCTTGCCTATCCGCGTCCCATATTCCTGCAGCAGACTGATGGGCGTCTTCCCGTGATTCACAGCCAGCATTTGCTCAATACTGTGAACACAGACACAAAAGTGTGCAAGATCTTTTCAGCTTTCATAAGAAAGATGCCACATGTTCATCAGACTGATGCAGAAGACTTTAGTGAAACGGTAACAATTAATTTGATCAGTGTCAGAGATTCAGGAGCTTACTAAAAAAGATTCACTTCTATGCACTTAAAATGTGAACTAACAAGCATTTTGTGTGTGTTGTTGTGTGTGTGTGTTTGTGTGTTGTTGTTGTCTGTGTGTGTGTTGTTGTTGTGTGTGTTGTTGTCTCTGTGTGTGTTGTTGTTGTGTGTGTTGTTGTCTGTGTGTGTTGTTGTCTGTGTGTGTGTGTGTGTTGTTGTCTGTGTGTGTGTGTTTGTGTGTTGTTGTTGTCTCTGTGTGTGTTGTTGTTGTCTGTGTGTGTGTTGTTGTTGTGTGTGTTGTTGTCTGTGTGTGTGTGTTGTTGTCTGTGTGTGTGTGTGTTGTTGTCTGTGTGTGTGTTGTTGTTGTCTGTGTGTGTGTGTTTGTGTGTTGTTGTTGTCTGTGTGTGTGTGTGTTTGTGTGTTGTTGTTGTCTGTGTGTGTTGTTGTTGTCTGTGTGTGTGTTGTTGTTGTCTGTGTGTGTTGTTGTTGTCTGTGTGTGTGTTGTTGTTGTCTGTCTGTCTGTCTGTGTGTGTGTTGTTGTTGTCTGTGTGTGTGTTGTTGTTGTCTGTCTGTGTGTGTGTTGTTGTTGTCTGTCTGTGTGTGTTGTTGTTGTCTGTGTGTGTGTGTGTGTGTGTGTGTGTGTGTTGGCCGCTGCACTAACAGCGCTCGGTTGATACCTCATACCCAGAGTTTCTCTTGCCGTTATCCGGGCTTGTCTCGTCGTTCATTCCCCAGTAACGGACAGAAAGCTGTCGTGTTTCGGACTGCAGAAACCCCCCGCGGTACCGGTAACCCCCCTGATATCATCAAAAGATTTCCGTGCGGGAAACGCTCAAAACGGGGACACGAGCAGACGGAGAAAGTGCCTCTCACCGCCGCAGCGCGACACCAGCAGCGGCGCTGAAGCCACACGCGCCTTCATAATAAAAGTCTTCACAACATTTTACTCCTGAATAAAAACAAGTTGATTATAAGGTGATTTTGTCCTTTATTTAAGTGTGGAATTCTATTGAAGTATTTTTAAGTATTTATGCATCTCTTTTTACTTAGAAACATGCGGTTTTTAAACACAATACAAAATGTCAACTGGGGAAGAAATTGCAGACCGAAAACGATTGTGGATCAGACCAGTAAGGCCAGAGCGCAATACAGCCATTGTGATTAATTACATCACCTGTAGGGGGCAGCGCTGCTCACGTCTGGTAGTACGGGTTCCAGTCTCTCTAAACCTTTTCCAAGCAAGTAAACCATATCCGACAACAGATGATAAAAGCATGTTAAATCAGACGCCTTTACCTTGGCAACATTAAATGATTAAGAGTGCAGTTCTGTCATTTTTAGAGGGACCAAGCGCATGTAACAATGTCGAGAAAGACTACAAACAATCTGTCAGCTGGGGTCAGCTGTTGCTTTGTAAACCCCAGGTTACTGTCTTGCTTTAAGTTTTAACTGCCAATAAGCCTGTGGCCCTAAAAGCATCGAACAGATCGCTTATAAAAGTCACAGCACACCCCTCCTCATTCAGCCAGCTGATTTGACCTCTCATTCATGGATCTACAACAAACTGTGTGGGACGAGTTATGTTCCAGAAAAAGAAGCAGAATAAGATTGCAGTTTTGCTTCGCAAGCACCACTAATTATACAGCATGAGCGGGATGTGTTCTGATACAGACCAGAAGGACAAAACAAGTTCAAAAATGAAGAACAAATTACCGGACAGGAGAGGGTGACCAGCACATGCTGTGATTAAAATGTTGAATGTTTTGCGTAGTATTGCATAATATGAAGTTACTCAAATATTCATAGAAAAGTAATACATTTCTCTGGCTCAGGCTGGTCAGAGACGCACATATCCATTGAATATATGAAGCTCAAATATGTTTATCTAAATATTCATGTTATCATATATTTAAATATGACTTGTTTAGTGTATCGGTCTGTTTGAGACCAGTGTGTAAGTGTGAGCTATATATATATATATATATATACACATATACACACGATGTATCAGCTCTGTATATTATAGATGCATGCATTTTCTGAACATTAGGACTAAAGGGTAATGGATAAATAATAAAATATCATGAATCTCAATACTTTATTTACACCAAACCATTCCTGTTCACAATGCAAATCTGAATGTTTGAAAAGGCTCTTAATCATGCAATTTAAAGCATGCAAGACTGAGAAAACAGATCAAATTCTTTATATGGTAACAGTGTAACTGCATTTGTGATGGTGTCAAAGAGCAGGACACATGCTCAGAAATAACAAAAAGCAAAATAAATTAAAGTTTTGTACAATGCTAATAAAACCAAACTCTGATCTAAGTTTAAATAAAACCTGCCAGACTGAATTAGGCAAATAAATGCCATTAAGAATATGAGAAATCCAACCTGATTAAGAACAATTCAGAAAAACATGCCTGTCGATTGTTCTGCATTTGAACACTATATTAATATTACACAATCTTTTCACATGCATTTCATTGTACTGTTGTTGTCTAATAAGGTCTAAACCAATTTCCAAGTGCCATATAAATCTGCCATTCTCTAAAACAGTGCTGAAGTCAGAACTTCTACACAGAGCCCCAAAAATGATGATCCGCAGACAGCATGAATTTATAAGCTCATCATGTCATGGTTTTATTCTGAAAAACAAAGAGAAAGATGGTAAAACAATTAATTTACATTTGTAAAGTTATGTCCACATTTTTTTCCAAATATTTTACCGAATCTGTTTAACTTTGTGTAAATACACATCATATTTTAAAGGAAATGTTTATCACAATTTTAGTGCAGCTTGATGGCAGCAATTTTCTGTCTGCACATTAACTGTGAGTGACAGTCACAGAATGTCTTTGCATTGTAAAATTCAGAATCAGAGCAACAGTGTAAGGTGTGCAGACACAGAGCTGCAGCCCTCATTCACTAATGAACACACACACATTCACACACTGCATTTAAAGAAACCAATACTGACCAGATGTTTATTGTTGGTTTTTTGCCAAATTTGCAGTAACCATTTTGAATTTTTTAACCTACTTCTCTGAAACACCTGCATGGCCTCCAGTTTATGTTGCGTTTGGACACTGTTGAGCTGGCAACCCCACACCAGGCTTTTAACCAGCTTAACCAGTACAACGGCTGTTAACAAGCATTACTAGAAAAGCCATGCTGGTCGACTAGCTTCACAGCCACATTATGCAGGTGAACAGAACAGATGCAGCAGGTCCAACAGCTGGAACAACAATTAACCAGCACTAATCAATGTAAACCAGTCTGAAAATGCTTTCCCTAGTCTTTTCATCAGATCAGTGTGGTGACCTCCTCACCTCTGACGGTGAGAGTGGTGGAGCACTCAGTTCTTCCTAGCATGTTGTCTGCGGTGATTTTGTACTCTCCTGTGTCTTTGGGTCCGACTCTCAGGATGAGCAGGGAACAGACTCCACAGGTGTTTGTGATGTGGTAGTTAGTGTTGGTGTTGAGATTGACGTTGTCACGGTACCAGGTGATGTGAGGTGTGGGGTTGCCCCTCACAGCACAGCTCATATAGCACTCATAGCCCTGCGGAGCAGTGTGGATTTTCAGGGGAACCATAAACTTTGGAGGACTCTCCAAGTTGCAGGTCTTGGATTCGGGGATGTTCAGGGTGAATTTTTCTACAAGAGAGAAGTTGATTCTGAGCCATCACAACTTAAAACCAACTTATAAAAGTTCATATGGGGGATGTAGAACACTGAGGTGTAGTGCCTCCTAGTGACCTAACATCTGAAGACCTAAGAAACTATTTACTCTATGCCAGTGGTTCTAAACTGGTGAGTCACAACCTTCATATGGGCTGCAGGTTTGTTCTAAAAGAGCTGTGGTCAGCAGCAAAAAACAATAATAATGAAAAACAACTAACCACATAGCCTAACTGTTTGATTATCCAGACTTTATTTTTCACCCAATGTATAAATTGACTGGAAAATGGTACCTAGAACTAAATTTGGGGTCAATTTTGAGCAATACATTGCTCTTGGATTCTTAAACTGTTATGGGGCCCAACTGCACCTGTGGAGCCCCTGGAGTCACAGAACCCCTCTCCCCCCACAGCTCCAGGCTGCATGAATCACACACCTTTCTTGCATGTGATTAGCCACTTTGGTGACTCAGAAGGTACAGATAAGCCAATGTCATTTTTGGAGTAGACGCGGAACTGGTATTCTCTGCCTGGCATGATGTTACAGACCGTGAAACGGTTGTTGAAAATTCGGTCTGCTATGGTGTGCCAGGTCCTCTTGCTGGAGTCTCTTTTGGTCACTGTGTAATGTAGACGATCATCACGTTTCTCATCTGGTGATGGTTCCCAGGAAATGGTCACAGTGCCCGGCACATTCTCATCCAGCTCGATGGGACCAGGTGGCTTCGGTTCATCTGCGGCAAAACCAGCCAACAGTTCATTATCCGAACAGACAGTTAATAAAACTATGAGATTACACAGTCCTACAGAGCAAGCATGATTGAGTGTATTGTTTAGATATTCACTATTTCTGATGTGAATTAGGGTAAAGTGTTAATTTTTTCTGTTAAAATACTTACTGTCTTATCAGACAAGTACACTATTTTTACTGTCACCGATTTGTCTTTAAACACTGTTGTAGATGCAAAGTTCTATATTACTTTCACTTGTGTACAGTGGCAGGAAAAGGAGTTCTTACTCATCACAGAAATCAGTCCAAAGTCTGTAAAAAAGGTGTGAGTTTAATCAAACACAAAAAAATGCACAAATCCTGTTGATTCTTGTATCCTATATGATGTTACACTTGTTAACCTTTTTCTTGTGTTTCCTTAAACGTTTAAACACAAGTTTTATCCAAAAAATGACGGCAACATAAGAAAACTATTTCTCACGTTTTTACCTGCCCGAACCTGTTTAATCTCAAGTCACAAGTGGGCGTGCCGTTAAAGAAACAGAACAGAAATATACATACAGAAAACATAAGAAATAATAATGAAATATACAGGAAATATCAGAATTGCCTCTTAAAGAAAGTTACAAAAGTTATACTTTGTTATTACTTGCAAATCAACACTCTAAGCAAACAATAACAATATACAAATTATTGACATATTAAATTGGCTCTTACAACTGTGGCAATATCAAATCTGAATTATGACCAGCCTAACACAGCTAACATTGGCTCAACTAATGGAATGAGTTTGGGGCCGATTTATCTGTTTGTCTGAACAGTGGAAAATGGCAAGTTATACATTTCAATTTTAAGTAAGGAATATATAAATGAAGACAGTGTTTTCATTCACAGACAAGACCCCAATTCTCTCTTACCTGTGACTCTAATCTCAATACTGAAGGTCTCTTGTCCCACAACATTCTTGACAATGATGGTGTAGATTCCTGTATCAGAACATTCTGCAGATGGGATGAGAATCTGGGAACCTCCCTCAGCATTACTGACAGTGACTCGTTTAGAGACTGGAATGCCATCTTTAAGCCAGATGACATCAGGCCATGGAGACGCCTGTACAAGCATAACACATCAGTTCAGAAATAACAACACATTCATCCATTTGAGTTTGGTTTGTTTTGCTCTTTACCTCAAAGTTGATGTTGAATCGGGCAGAATTTCCAGCTCTGACCACCATGAAGCTCTTTATCTTAGTGTCTGTAAGTCTTGGTCTCACTAAGATCAAACAACCAAGTACAACAATTTAAAATTGAGTGTGGGGGGTGTTTTGTCAAATAGTCCTGCAGACTAAACTAGAGGGGCTTTTCACACTGCACTTAACCCTGGGTTGTCTTCTTTAAAACACACTTAACTCCAGGAAAAGTTGTATTTCACATTTTAAAATGGGGTTAGCATCATTTTTAACCCTGGGTTACATAAAATGAGAACATTTAACCCAGAGTTTACAAATGTCCTGTGTAAAATCAGGAAACCTGATAGCCTAGGATTAATTTTTAAACCAGGGTCAAGTAAAAACAATGTAATTCCTGAAACAAGATAACCCAGGAATACATTTAGCCCGGATTACCTGGAGGAGGCATTGCCAGGATGTAGTTGTTCAGCTCCTGTGGTTCACCTTCTCCACCTTCATTGATGGCAACAACTCGAACCCAGTACATGCCCATTGATTTCATTCCCTTGACAGTGTAGGATGTCATGATGATAGCAGTCGTGTTGCATCGATCCCACTCTGTGTTCTCAGCTGGCCTGATGTCAACGAAGTAACCCTTCGCTTCATCCTGAACACCTGGCTCCTCTTTCGGTTTAGTCCAAGACAAAGACAAGGTGGTGTAGGTGGAATCTGTCACTTTAAGATCTAGGACCTTCCCAGCGGGTTCTAATAAGAAACCAACAGAATGTATGTCTGTGTGAGGATTCTGCAAAACATGCAGTTTTGACAACACGTATGCTGAAATCGTCAGACTGCAGCCAGCAGTTACTCTTTTTGAAGGTAATAAGTGACCTGAGAAAACATACTTTTTGGGTCCCTGGCAAACACAAATTCTGAGGGAACACTTGGTTCTCCAGCTCCAGATATGTTGACAGCAGACACACGGAACTCATACTCCATCCCTTCAACCACATCTTTTACTGCATATTTCTTTGCTGTGGATGTAAATAGAGTAAAAGTCCATTAATATTAAATGGCAGTTTGAGTCAGGGTCGAATGCACATGGTACGATTTATAATCTTTAGGTACATTGTGTGACATTAACAGTCAAATGTATATGATATTCTGCTATACATTTAATACATTTTGGACACTGGGCGAGCATCTTAACAAATTTAATGAATCAGAAATCATGGCCAAAATCATGCAGCATGTCCCTGTCTTAACTTGTTTAAGGAGTGAGATCTAAACCTTGGATTAGCTCGTTTGGTGGATTGACTTGGCCCCACAAGTTGCTGCCCTTCTTGCGTTTTTCTAAGTTATAACCCAAGATGTTGGTTCCTCCAGTGTTGGTTGGAGGCGTCCATGTCAGGTTGATGCAGTCTTTGAAAGCACTGACTATTTTAGGAGCAGATGGTGGACCAGGATACGCTGTGAAGAAGGAGAGGTTTGGATGTTTAGAATGGAGAACCTGTGGTTAAGTATGTAAATATCTATTCAGTCACCTTTAGTGCCGGCTTGGACGTCTTCAGTCTCCATAAGCTCACTGATGCCCTCTTCAGTCTGAGCTCTGATGCGGTAACAGTATCTTCTGCCGTGGTCCACATCAGTGTCTCTGTAATGGGCTTCAGGTGGGATCTGGCCTATCTTCTTCCATGTGTTGCGGCCAATTTGATTACGCTCAAGTATGTAATGTTTGATCTGGCAGCCGCCATCATCTTTTGATGGTCTCCACTTGATCTCAATGCAGCTGGAGGTAGCTTCAACAATCTCCAGAGGTCCAAGAGGAGGGGTAGGTTTATCTGAATTACATAAATGGTTTAACTTATTGTTAAGTAAATTGTTAATGGTGTGTTTTTCAACATGGAACATGCCTGTAAAGCCACAGTGAGCCAAATTATTTGCAAAAACAAAGATAGATAATCTGACTGATTTGTTTTTACTTACCAAGCACAACTAAGTTAGAAATTGCTTCAGCTGTGCCAAACTCATTTTTAACTTTGACCTTTATCTCCCCGGTGTCTTTCCTCTGTAGTTTGTTAAGAAGCAGCCGGCTTTGACCCTCTGAAATCTCTATCTTGCAGTTGTTGTCTTGCGACAGCTCCTCACCGTCTTTGTACCACTGAACTTTGCACGGCTCATGGCCAATAAATGGAATTTTAAAGGCGGCTTTATGGTTATGTTTGATCACAACTGGTTTTGCAAATTCTTCAATATCACCAGCACTGAATCTTGGTGGATCTGAAAAAAAAAAAACAACAACCTTGAATTGCACAACATTTGGCGTTTGCGCAAATGAATTGAAATTGTACAACAAACCTTCAACAACAATCAGACATTCGGTTTTCCGGCCATCAGCCTCAAATTTGTATTTTCCAGCAAATTCTTCTGTGATTTTGTCAATTTTTAGTTTGTGAGTGGCTCCGTCTTGGCTGATGGTCATGCCCTGAGTGGAGGCTGTAATCTACAGAGAAGAACAGAAATGAAGAATAATGGTCATATATATATATATATATATATATATATATATATATATATATACACACACAAAATCTCTGTGCTTTGTCACTGGGTGTGTGTGTGACATTCTACCTCAGTGCTGTCTTTGTACCACGTGCCTTTTGCATCAGCACTGCTAAGTTTACACACCAGTTCTGCTGCTTCTCCTACAATGGCTTTACAGTCTTCCAGCCCAGCAGAGAAGTGAACTCCAGGATCTGCAGGTTATTCATACAAAAGATCATGATTTGAGATGCACAGAACATTCCTGAGACTAAACCTGAATGTTATCATGTGAAGTGTTACGGATCACATGTGAATGCAACATTAAGTGATGTCGCCAGCCATATGATCATCAGTGTTGACATCTATTCCATATCTTCTTATATCTTCATAGACCACAACACACTACTGCATGATATTAATTACAGGATATTAACCAGTAAAGAAATGTACTGTTTACTGTACATTCAACAGTAACTTAAGCACAATGCCGTTTCAAATCTGTTCTTCAATCTTCAGGGTAAATTTATTTTTCTTGTGGAAAAACACCAAGTGTATCTGTCCTTCATAAACCTGCTATGAAGTCTTGATGTGGGAAATCTTGAGGTCTTCAGGTCTCTGGTACATTAAAAACTTCCCTCTGTCCTCTAGTTTAATTAAAGATTGTGAAGCTGAGTTCAGCTGAATCTTGTTCTGATTTTTGTTTAGTGGGAAAATCGAAGTGTGACACAAGCAAAGCATGAGGACAACACCAGCACATATATACACAAACAACAGACACACAAGCGAGGCATGAGAAAGATGTGTTACATTTTAGAACTGTTGGACACCAAGTAAATTCAGTACTGAATCTTCTGTCAAAATTCATACAAAAAGTGCAAAGCCTTTCACCATAGCAACGCAAAATAGTAAGAAGCAGTAGTAAAACAAGACTGTTGTGTTTGGACAAGCCAAACAAAAAGTGTTTGGATATTGGATTAGACCAATTGGATTAGACCAGTTTGTTATTTGATTAGACCCAGCACTTCTGCATCATAAAGTTACTTCTGAACCCATAAATCAGGGTCAAAGTCATTCGGGTTCTGAATGACTAAGAATTACACTGCATCCATGCATCTGTCAGTGTAACTTGAATCATCTCTTACCGACAGTGGTCTCCGGAGCCTGTGCGCCCTGCTTTGCACGACCTGAACGCTTGTCAGCTTCACCTGACTCATCCTTTTCTTCTTCAGTTTTTTTCTCTTCTTCTGCAGCCTTATCGCTGCCCTCCGAAGGACCCCCAGAGCCTGGTGGCTTTCCAGGACCTGGTGGATCCCCAGAGCCTGAGGGGCTGCCGGAACCTGCAGCGCTACCTGACGGACCCCCGGAACCTGAAGGGCTGTCAGAACCTGATGGAGCTCCTGAACCCGATGTGCTACCAGAACCTGGTGGATTTCCGGCACCTGACGGCTTTTTGGACCCTGATGTCTTGCCTGATCGTGCCGGGGTTCCTTTATCTGAAGGGCTGCTACATCCACCTCCAGTTGTGACAATTGGCCGGCAGACAGTGAAGAGTGTTTTTTATCAATATAATGAAGAGGGTTGGAAATGTTATTTAGAAAAAAAAAGAACAAAACTAACAACAAATAACAGCTGAATCAACAGTGACAACATGACAAAAACAACCAAACAAATATAAACAAACAACAGTATCAGACATCGAATCTGTGAAGAGTTGTAACAGTAAACATCCTACACTGTGCCCTAAAGCAGGCAGAAAACCATTCAGTGAGAAATGTCGTGTGATGCCGTTGGTACTGTCACTGCTAAAGCTGTTAATACTGTTTCAGTGATTTTTCTCTTTCTCTAGAAGTTTGCCGCACATTTCTGATACACTAAAAAACAATGCCAAACACATAAGTACAGGAACAATAAACAAACAAACAAATGAAACAGAGTGCATGAACACTAAACACAGACAGCACATTTAACCTATTGGCTGGCAAATATGTGCATTCAGGACAAAATCAATTTAGAAAAATGTCAATTTTATGAAACATTACTGGATAGAGAAGGTGACAAAGACAAATTAGGTGTATTTATTGTGTAGTGTCATCTATAATCAATCAAATTATTTTAAATGTTTTTGTTATATTCCCATGTTAAATATTATCATTATTAATAATAATTAGTTATTTCCTTTATAAAACTATTAATGATTATAATTTACAATCAGTGTTGGATTATTTATATTAATGTTTAATATCACATCAAAATATTCATTCATGAGCAAAATATCCTGTTAAGAGTTTATGAAACTGATGTAACTGCTGTCCGTGTTTAACAGAAAACACACTAATCACAATTTAGTTTCTCTAATCTTTATAATCGACTGTTTTTTCTCTTCATGCGGGTTTAGTGTGTTGAGCCCACACTCTTACCCATCACTGCGTCTGGTATCAGAGGGCCCTGCCTCACATGAGTGTGGCCCTCAACATCCACTTCCTGTTTACAAAGCACTCTGTTCTCATCTCCAGCTGTGCTGGGCATGTTTGAGTTTCCTATCATGAGTTTTGATGTAAAGTGTAAATTAATTAATATACAACATGTGACATCTGTCACAATGTAATGTGTGTTTGTGTTTAATTTGCATGAATCCAGAATTAATGTTTTTACCTGTGTTTTCTGGCTAACAGAGCAATAAACACTTTAGGACAATTACGATGGTTGTAAGTGCAGCTTATTAGCAAAAAAGTAAGATATCAAAGCTGCAAAAATCCTGCTGCTTGACAACATTTCAAATGAACCAATGGCAAACGGCTATTTTAGGATAGTTTTTAAAAGGGTTTAAAATTATTTTAGTTGCTGTTTTTTGGTTAACCTCTGACCTCTGCCTATACGCAGTACTTTAGTGATTTTCTATTTTAGTGATTTTCAAATCCTTACCTGTGACAGTATCAGGCACGAGAGGTCCTTCTCTCTGGTGCTTCTTGTCTCCATCTTTACCTCCATCATCACCACTTTCCCCTCCTGCACCACCAACTCCTGCACCTCCAGCTCCACCGGCTCCACCGGCTCCTCCTGCTCCATCGGCTTCTCTGGCCCCACTGGCTCCCTCAGCTCCTCCAGCTTTTCCGGCACCTCCAGTTCCACTGGCTCCTCCAGATTCTGCACCTCCTTCAGTTCCTTTAGCTCCTTTAGCCCCTCCAGATCCTTTAGTTCCACCCACTCCTCCGGGTCCACCCACTCCTCCGGGAACACCCACTCCTCCGGGAACACCCACTCCAACTGTACCAGGCCCACCCAGTCCTCCGGGTCCATCCGGTCCTCCCACTCCTCCGAGTCCACCCGGACCTCCCACTCCTCCGGGTCCACCCGGTCCTCCCACTCCTCCGGGTCCACCCGGACCTCCCAGTCCTCCCACTCCTCCGGGTCCACGCAGTCCTCCCACTCCTCCGGGTCCACCCAGTCCTCCCACTCCTCCGGGTCCACCCAGTCCTCCGGGTCCACCCAGTCCTCCGGGTCCACCCAGTCCTCCCACTCCTCCGGGTCCACCCAGTCCTCCCAGTCCTCCCACTCCTCCGGGTCCACCCAGTCCTCCCACTCCTCTGGGTCCACCCAGTCCACCCAGTCCTCCCACTCCTCCGGGTCCACTGGGTCCTCCCACTCCTCCGGGTCCACTGGGTCCACCCACTCCTCCGGGTCCACTGGGTCCACCCACTCCAGGTCCACCCACTCCGACTCCTCCGGGTCCACCCACTCCGACTCCTCCGGGTCCACCCACTCCGACTCCTCCGGGTCCACCCACTGTGACTCCTCCAGCTGCTGACCACACTCCATCTGCAGCATCTACTCCAGCACCTGCAAGGACTGCGGCTGCAGCACTTGCCTGCACAGCCATTGCGGTAGCTGCCGCAGCTCCCGCCGCAGCTGCTTGCTCAGCACTCAGACCCTCACTAAGAGCCTTAAGTTCTGCCTTCTTTCTGGCTTCCTCCTCGACCTGCACTTTGGCTTTAGCCACTGCAGCCAGTGCTGCTTTATCTGCTGCAGCTTTAGCATCTGCCTCAGACATGCCTTTGGCTTTAGCTGCTTTAAGAGCATCCTCTGCAGCCTTAGCTGCAGCTGTGGCCACCGCAGCCACCTGTGTGGCTACCCTGGCTGCTTCAGCTTTAACTGCTGCTTTGGCTTCAGCTTCCGCAGCTTCACGTTCAGCCTGAAGTTTCTTGGCTGCCTCCAATGCATCTGCCATTTCCTTCTTGTGCTTTTCTGCCTGCTCAGCAGCGATCCTCTCCAAATCAGCTCCACCACCACCTGCCTGAGTGGTTTTACGGGCTTTCTTCTTGCCCTTTGTCGCAGGATCTTTGTCAGCTGGTGTGGACACAATATGACAAACCGATTATTCAGTGTTTTAAACACACATTTGTCACTAAAATTACAACACAACATAGTTATGGATTTATTCTATCATATGCAGAACTTAGCAGGAAGTCATAAAAATCCGCAATCCATAACTTCTGCCTCTCTATCATCATCTCTGTTTGAGCCATAAAACTGCAGGTTATTTTAAGAATTTCACATTTTGTATGAAAATCATATGACATATATGAAATTAACGAGACTCCTAGGTTATGTTCTGCAATATATTAAATCATTTTAAATGAGTTTTGAAAGTGCTTTTAAAACCTTTTATTCTTGTTCTTACCTTCTACAATCAGCCATGCACTTGAGGACTTGATTCCAACTACAGCAGCATAGATTCCTGTATCAACAGGCATACAGTCTATGATTTTCAGACGGTGGATCAGCTTATCCTCAGAAACAGTAATCTCAAATTTCTCGCTGTTGGAGATAGGGATGTTTTTTAGGGTCCAAACCATCTGGTTCATGGGTTGAGTTAAGACACACTCAAAGAGGGCATCTTCTCTCTCCTGGGCTTTCACTTCCTGAATCTTCACTGCAAAATCCACAGTTGGAACTGTAAATTTAATATGGAGACACAGAACTTAAACATCTGGAACGTAACAAACTTCGAAATACTTCGAAAAAATCCGAAATATTTCATTTCATTTCATTCATTTGAATCTGTCTCAAAATACTCCTGTGCTGTGAAACTTACTCTTGAAATCTGTTGAAAAGACATTGACACCCTCAACGTCTACCTGATAAATTCCAGCATCGTCAGGGCTGAGGTTTTTAACAGTGAAGATGTATTTTTTGCCAACTTGTTTCAAGCAGTGTTTCATTTCGCCCTCAGCATCCTTGCTGAATGGAATCATGACACCATCCTACAGGAAATGGAAAAGAGCATCTGTGTTTGGATTTTTTAACATGACACAATGACCACCTTATTACAATTCAAAGCACAAGTAGACTCAAGTCACCTGACTTCACTTAAATCACACTCAAAACTAATAAAAGAAATAGCTTGACCTAAGTCACCTGAGTTTTTCAATCTAATGTGCTATGCACTGCTTCTGTGGCATGCTGTCGATTATCACAGACAATAATTTCAATATGTCCCTTAAAAAAATAATATTCCATTTGCTAAATGTTGATAGTCATTGACTTAAAAAGTGAATCAGAGCAGTTTGTGACTATCACAGGCCTCTAAATTCACAACTGATGTGTGATTCACTTCCACAGTGAGTCTCACTTCTCACCTTGTACAGAAAAATGCGACTGTTGGGATCTTTGAGTTCCATTTCCAGTTCAAAGGTTGCGGCGTCCTCACTCTTTACCTCAATGGGTTTCAGATTACTGAGATGTTGGATAAACTATATGAGGGAAATAAGAAAATCCATTTCTAAAATGGAAACCGATTTTGTGGAGAAACCTGGTTTATTTTCTTTACCAGTCATTTACCTGTGCCTGCTCCTCTTCTCTTTCCTTCTTCATCTCCACCAGTTTCTTCAGCATTCCGCGGAAATCAGTGATGCCATACTCGAGGCAAATACGCTCATAGTCTTTCTTGTCAGCACTCAGCAACAATTCCCAAACTGCTTCTTCAATGTCACCATCTTTCTTCTCCTCAACTTTTCTGCCAGTGCTGTAGGTAGATTGTGTTGACAGAAAATGCATTAGCATGACTGACAATTTGAAGACCACATAAAATCTTAATCTTAGTTTTGTGGCTTTTAGTCAATGTATATTAGTTTCATACTAATCTAACTATATAATAATTAATAATAGCTCCGGGGAATTCTCTACTGGATCAAAAATATTGATGACTCAATATTGCACTAAAATCTTGCACTACACGGATTTATGTCCAATCATATTTTCTCTAGAACAAGAATGTCCCTCCCCCTTAATTCCACCTGCAACCAATTAGCAAGTAGCAAATCATGAATTAAAAAATGAATAAAACATCCAAGATTCCTGTTTCTAATGAAAATATGCCAAGAAAAATTCATCAAGCAATTTTATGAGGTCTTTAGTGTGAGAAGAGTTAATAACTGTAGCAAGAATCAGAAGTACAGATAATATCTAAAGTGCATGATTTAGGCAGGATATTAAATGTAATAAAGGTAAAATGAATGTTTTACCTTTTTCTTAACTTTTTTCTGAACTCTGCAGGGTCATTGACTACAACAATAACAATAAATCAACAAACACTTCAGAAATAAACTTTGTTTGTCACATTTCATGTGACATACATTCATTTTCTATAATATATAATTAATTACAGTGATAAATTAGAAAAGCAGCCACCATCATTTTGTTACAATCATCTTACCAACTTCAACTTTTCGCATTTCTCGCTCCTTTTTGAATCCAACTTAAAAAGAAACGAAAACACATTGTAACTACATTTTGATATTAGTTACTAATGCTATTTTAGAAAGTTCTATCAGGAATGAACATGTACAATAAAGCACTAGATTGTATGAAGTTGTGGAATTGAAAGGAAGTACCCTCAATGACATTTAGGACAACAGTACAAACGGCCTTTCCAAACTCATTTGTGGCGTAGCATTTATACGTGTCAGCTTCAGCACCAGTAACTTTGGGCATCTGTAAAAGTCAACCATCAGATCATCAGATGATAAAATAATATGATAATTTAAATATGAAAAAAGTCATTAAAATTAATAAATCACTGCATTCAAAGTTTCATGAAGTACCGCCTATCATTAATTCAGACAGCTTTGACATCCCTGGCACATAAACCAATCTTTGTTTTAAAAGTGTCATAGAAGCGCTAGTGTTTACACCTTTTGTGGAAATGAACCTATGACTGGTTAACTTGTTATTGTGTCTGCATATTAACCTGGAATGTGAGAAAGTATTTTAGAGATGACACACTGCAGCTTTGAATGTGAAGATGATACCTCCAGAGTGTGTTCATTAGTTGCTGGGTCGTATCTGCACTGAAACCTCTGAGGGTCTTTCATTTCTCCTTTAGCTCGGCTCCAGGTTACAGTGGGTGTCGGATCTCCAATCACTTTGGCTTTAAAAACAGCCAGCTTTCCTGATGTACCACACATGAAGTTATTACAGATGTGAGACATTTACAAACACACTGAACGTCAATGCACTGCTGTTTTAGCTGTTCTGTCGTATGTAAATTTACAGTCTCTTTTATTTGTTTTAACTTACATTTTAGTTTACAGTTCAAATTCATCAGCAAATGCATTCAGGTACACCAGCAATCAATCTTTTGTGATGCTTTTTATTAAATTGTTTCTCATGGTTTCAAAATGGTTTGACCCAAACAATTATGCTTAAATGTTTGAAATTAGTTTTGTAAAATTGTGCCTACAAAGTATTCTCGGTACTAAAAATAGGAAACACTTGAAATTGATGATTTGGACAGGATGGGAAGGAAAAGTGGCCAGTACGTGTTCAGGGTACGAGGGGAACTCCACATGTTGCACTGTTTTGAGCTGAGCAAAGTGTTTTTTGATATTTTGTCTGTCTGAATAATCTAAAATACTTTGGTTTATGTTAAGTTCATGTTAACTAATGATGTAATCTTACTGTAAAGAGTTTCTCTAAAACATACAGTATCTTGCAAGGTCATAAATCAGAGGACACATTTCTAAACTTGATCTGTGCATGTCAAACCAGCATGAAATGGGATATATGCTATTGTGTTTCTTTCCCTCTCTACATACATAACGATGCTCACAAGTTAAATCTGGAACACACACAGTTAACACGGTAAATCATTCAGCTGCAGCACGTGTAGTTAAACATGTTAGCCATACAGCAGCGCAGGGCCGTAAATCTGCTTGTTAATTCTTTGAATGCACTCATGTCACATCTAAGAATGACTGTCACCTCTAACTGTATGTTCCTTCACTCAAAGATTGTCACTTTACTGTGGTTCTTATCTTTTACAATGTTTACCTTCTTGAAGAGTCAGTGCGATGGGTTTGCGGGTGAAATCTGGAGTGCTTTTCCCCTCTGGAAGTTCCTCCATGTACTGCGTGATCATAACCCCAGGAACCTTAGATCTCCTCTTGATGCCTGAGAAGATTCAGAGTTCAGTGTTACCACCTCAGGGAGAATAAAAAACAGCACGTGCAGAGCGGCACAAAACACACTGAACAAACACTGATTTGTGCCGCATGATTTCAAGAGTCAAACTGTTCACTTCAAAACATTACACAAATTGTGTATGACAAATTGCGGGTAATTATCAAGGGCATCCTGTTATATTTTCATGAATGAAAATCTCCTTTTATCTCTTTTATCAGCTTTAAATGTCTGCTATTTTAGAGGACAGAAGCTAAAACACTAAACACATTTAGAGTGAACATGATATCAGAACTGAGCCAATGTCTGCCTGTCTTTACATTCCCGGCCATATTGTGAACAATTAACAATTTGTTGTAACAAATACTGTAACAATTAGAACAAAAATAATGATCTTTGTAATCATAATTCAAAATGCAACAACTTGCTACTCCTATGTAACAAATGTGCTTTTCAGCTAAGTCAGGTTGTGCAGACTAATGTTAACCAGTACACAACAGCTAACAGGCATTGTTCTGGCAAACTCTCATGCCAATCTAGTAACATATTTTCTCAATGAAATGACAGTAAATTACAGTAAAAACACGAGCGTCCTCATACTGAATATAAAATAACACATAAAGAAAAGCGTTGTTATATGTGCTTCAACAGGAAATATATCAATTAATCCTGTGGTTTCATAGTGTCTTTAAATGACAACAATCTGAACATTTGCATGCGCATTATATAAACACAACATTCCTATTGCATGTTTGACTTCATGTGTTCTTCAAACATCCTGATGTGTGCATGCAGATGATCAGACTGCTGTCATGTATCATCTTACCTCGTCTCCTGATAGGTAGAATTTCTGGTCCTGGTACAGACACAACATACAGTACAACAGCAAACGGTGAACAAAAGGGAAAACATGAAACTGTAAATCTTACTGGGTAATGGACAAACACAACAATACTCACAAATACAAGCAGAAACAGCACAGGCAGAAAGACCCAGAAGGTTAACGCAACAAAGCTTCATTATTCAATCCACATTGGAAAGTGAGATTACAGACAAGCAACAAAAAACACTCACTGGGAAAGTGACAAGTGTTACCCATGACTGTTAAAAAAGGAGGAGTTCATGAAAAAAATAAATAAAAAAAAGAAAAGAAAAATGCATATACCCTTATTTACCTTTTGTTTAAGTGTGTCAGTAGAATCAATAACATTATAACAATGTATATTGATATAGATTTTTGATAATGATATAGATATCAATATAGATTTTAATCAGCCATTAATTCTTTTTTTTTGTATGAATAAGGAGTCCACAACAGACTATACACTGGAAATCTATATTGATATTTCAGACTTACACACCAAAACAAAAGATGCAAATACACATAAAAATAAATATATTATTAAACGTAAAAGAATTCTCCTCCTCAAAGCAAATAAAGAAATAAATCAAGGGAATTAAGAAAAAATGAAAATAATCAAACATAATAAACATTGTATTGGTGGAACACATGGAAACGGTTTGAATCTGGCCTGCGTCACGTTCAGAAACCCTGCCCTCCTATCTGCCTCTCCATACACTGTCCTTTATATAAAGAGAAAAGCCGTTCTAATTAAATTGGGAATAAATAACTGAGTTTGACTGATAGCTTGCCCCTTACATTCCCAACTGAAAGAAGCCCTGGCAAACGTTTGAAGTTCAGTGCTCTGAATGAAGGGCTCACTAGACACAGATGAAGACCCAGCTTACATAAGCCATATTTACAGCCTCCTCTTCACTTGCATCTTGTGCAGCGTGGCTCGTTTCCAGCTCACCACCTACAACAGCTGCCTGATCACTCATGCGTTTAAATAAATTAGTCCTTTTAAAGTAAGTCAGATAACCATTATGAATAGAATAAAAACTGATTAACTAAATTACATGACCATTAGAAAAGAAAAAATAAGAAAGCAAAAATTTTTCTTCTCTACTTTGTCTTCACACAGAACATGGGCAGTTTCAGTCATTCAGTATTGGAGCATTTGGACGAGGTTCTGTGCCCGTGTCAGTGGCCTGTATGGGAGAGAGGATGATCATATTGTTCTTACCGCCCTGCCCGGCTGCAGTCGGGTCTGCGAGCTTTGCTTTCTTCCACATCTTGACGCAGACTAAAGGCTCAAGGCTTCAGATGCTTCTCTGGATGTGACAAAAACAGAGAAGTCAAATTAATTTCAGACATTTGGCAGGATTAAAAGGTTTTCTTAACCCAAGTTGGGATGCGAAGATATATTGCTATTATAAAAAAAGCAAATATTACAAATCAAAACTCTAGAATGCACAATAGTTAGTTCCAGTCCTGTAATTTGAATGGCTGAGCAGAATTCCAGGTGTGCTCATTTTTACTACAACAGCACTTCTGATTGTGGGACATTGTTTAAATATTTCCTCAGCTCATTGTTTCATAGGCTTCAAAAATGTTGAGACATTAATTAAGCAGACAGCTCTTTAAAACAGAGAAGAATGAGTATTTGGTCATT
This sequence comes from Chromobotia macracanthus, assembly GCA_036877525.1. NCBI lineage: Eukaryota > Metazoa > Chordata > Actinopteri > Cypriniformes > Botiidae > Chromobotia > Chromobotia macracanthus. The sequence continues at coordinate 219,639 of JAZGTH010000062.1, forward strand.
TAAATACTGCACATTTAAACAGTTAAGTAACTTGCCCGAGAAATTCTTGAAAAAACGGGGTAAGACAGAAAGGTGGTTATTCTGTCTGTTCAGATGTGATGTTGGGTGACAGTGCAGTGGATTATAGTCCACTAGACAGACTTTGAGTCAGCAGAACTGCCTACGTGTCAGTCATCTATTTAAATCAATTCACATATACAGGTTACATCCAGAAAACCATACTGGATTATGACATTTTTGGATTTAACCGTCCACTTCAGGAAGACATACTTCATCTGAGGACGAATGTTTTTAAATATTTCATTGAGCAAAGGTTAGAAATTTTAATTCCAAAACATGGCAAGCTGTCTTGGTGTCCGGCTGTCTATACAGGTAAAGGCCTTCTAAGGCAACATCCTAACTGAACTGCAAGTGATCGATTTCAAACGCTCTACATATGGAGCAAATTTATCTGCAATAACAGTAGTGCTGCTCACAGGAAGTGCATGTGAAGCACAGCTCGTGCCAATAGATGTTAGCATGTTATTTTAACAAATGATATGAACTCCACAGTATCTTTGAAGCATGATTACACTTGCTATACTGTAAACCTTTAGCCATTCCTTAAATCCTTTGTAGACAACACAGTGAGTTTGGAGCAGAGCTTGTGTTCTTCAGAGCATTTAGTATTTATGCTGTAAATGCAAGTGTTACAGCATCACAGTGCTGAGTCTGAGTGTCAGACATCAACACACACATTCTTTTTTTACAACTTCAAAAACAACAAACTGAACACGTAGGGGGAAAGAAAATACCCAAACATAAGTTATATGAGGTTCACTTTAACAACAGTTTGCTACATGGGCTAAATTATTGGTTGTCAAAAGTATGAAATCAATTTGAAAGACATTTGTAAACTGAAATGGCTCGTTTTCTTCTTCAGCTCATGTCATGTTAATAATGCTGACCAGACAGAATTGTGACAACCTTACAGATGCAATTATGTACAAAATTAAAACTAACAAATAATTCTGCATTTTATTGGGCCTGTGCAGCTCATGGCAATATCCATACATTACAATGTTTGATTTTTAGGATATTTGTGTTTCACCTAGCCTTACGCCTAGCACTGTATTATACATTCTCTAATAACAGTTAAATGCATTCAGAATCTCTCTGTCAGCATGGTTGATTATGGTTGCTCAGTATCACATTAATCTGAGTGTCCTCAGCAGCTCGGAGTTTTGGCTTCTGTTCACTTATGAAAATGATCCGTGTAAGCCTGCTGAGCTGAATCTCTCCACACTTACACCTGCCAGACTGAGGCAGGTTGCAGGTCAGCTCTTCTCCAGCTGACCTGCAACCTGAGACTTACACCAGCCAGCACAATGTCACATGCTTACGGAGGAAAAAATAATCTTTTCATCACTTCATCTTTACTGCTGTGTTTGGAGTTCTGCATTTAAAGGGCCAGCTCAACCAAAAATGAAAATTCTTTAACACCCAAACCTGTGCAACTTTTTTTTATTTTCTGTGAATAACAAAAGGAGAAGAATTTTCACATTTTGAAGAATACTCACAATGCTCTGTGTCATACAATGGAAGTGGATGGGGACCAGAGACAAAGTGTCCCTTGCTTGACAGACGTAGTCTCCACTTTCATTGTACAAAAGAGCAGCTACCTGTAAAACATTCTGTAACAGTATAAATAACTCCTTCTGTGTTCTGTATAAGAAAGTGTGTCACACAATAAACTTCCCACAACTACATGAAAAACTTAGTTTAAACATAGTTTAAAACTGCACCACTAACCTTTTTTTTTTATTTTCACCAGATTTCTTTTTTGTCATGTTTAGCAGGACACAGTCGTTTGTCAACAGGCTCTGATGCTACCCTAGCCTAGCCCCCAGAGGTGCTAGTTATTTACATGGGGGCCTTTTCCACCTCTATCCTTAGAAGTGACTCCAAAATATCTTCAACTACATTCTCTCTTCATATCTGCAAAAAATGTACTAGTTTTAGAGATATTTGGCTATTACACGAGAAAATGCTTTAAAAAGAACATTTTAATAAAAGTGCGTCTCTTCCTGAGTGATTAGTTTAGTAACCTTAACCAAGTTCCTTAAACAGACCATCACATAACATTACATTTATGCATTTGGCAAACACTTTTATCCAAAGCAACTTATAGTACGTTCAAGTTATACATTTTCTTAGTACATGTGCCCCCTGGGAATCGAACCTACAACCTCTTGCACTGCTAATGCAATGCTGTGCAGTAAAGGTAATATCTGTCCCTGTTATTTATTGTTATTCTGTTAACTTTTCCTCTTAGTAAAAACTGGCAATGAGTCCCACAGGTTCTGTGAAGAATTGGCCATCTTGTAAATCAGCCTGCTTGTCAGTGCTTTATTTAAAGAACAGAAGACTTTTTGTTTAGTCCATCACCCCATTTTTCTGACTGGTGATAAAATCGTCTTGTCAAAATCAACTGGTTAAAACGACCCCATGGATTGACTCACCAGGATCTCAAATATCCAGACAGACTTATTCATGTTCACAGTGAGAGATATAAAAGAGAGTGGCAGCTCTGCTTGAGAATAATGATTGGAGATCCAATTTGTTTAATTTTATTTTCTAATGGCCAACATTCCAGAGATTTGCTCTCAACATGTGTGGCATCTAGCCACATTTTAATGGCCAAGAAGAAAAGTCGTCATTGTGTAATATAAGTATATTAATACTGAAAACGGGTACATTAAATGGCTGTTTTAAACATCTTTAAGTGTTTTGTACCAATCTGACATTTGCACCAAGCTGAGATTTTTGTTGTCTTCCCTTTAAGAAAGAGACTCTGGGGTTTACATACAGCACTGAAAGAAAATACAAGTGCAACATTTTAAATTCATGTCATTTCTTTTTCTGTGCTAAATGAAAACACGAAACAGCTGGATTTGAATTTCAAAAACTTATTAACTCCGATTAATAAGTTAATGATAACTTATGATACCTCCGAAATCATTAATTATTAAACTACTGCCACAGCGCCAAAGCTAATTGCCTGCGTCTTAATGACTGATTTATTTTTACTCTTGCATGTTTCACTACAGTAGTTTTTTGCATGCCTCATTATCATTGTAATTAAATAAACCCCCAGAGCAGTAAAACGTTAATGAATTCACTAATCATTGAAGATATTGTATTTTTGACAGAAAAACTGATGTACAACATGTCACATGTACTGGACATTCATCACACACAGAGAGGTTATGGGCACAGATCCACTCACTAACCCACAATCCATCACGCACTCTGGCTTCATTTGATCTAATACCCTGATCTAAAGTTAGAACATGCGTGCCATCATTCTGATTTGAGTACAACATTACTTCCAGCGCTCATCTCACAGATTCCACATCCAGAAACCCAAACTGGTCCACGAACATCTCAAATGATTTTCACAAGACCATTGAGCTAGTCCTGATCTACTGTAACAAAACATTTAAAACACAGCTGAGCTCCAATACTGTCTGTAATCTTAGCATGTTTAAACTTAAAGGCATTTCTGAGGCTGTCAGCATTGTGTTGTAGAAACTCCACAGGAGCTACATTAAGTCAAAGTACAAGCATAACTCGATGTATGACAGAGCGTTGGCTTCTCCTGACAAAATTCTGAGTTTGTGCACCACAGAAAAGACATACAAGTATCGGTTCATGATACATGAGGTGTGAGACTTAAACACAAAGGCACGCAGGCTCCTGCTGTATCCTGTTCAACTTCATGCTTTTCTCAGTTCTCTTCATACAGTATAGAAATATAGTACAAATATTAATAGTACACTATACTCTTCAATATACTGCTTGTTTTTCAGATTAGTTCTATAGTGTTTATTCCTGCATAATAAAGTTTGTCTATAAAATGTGGATTGTCTGTTGCAGACCTAGTTAAATGAAGTTAAATCTTCTTCCTCTGTATATTTCTATACAGCCTGTAACTTGTCTTAATTTCTCTCACAACTAGAGATACAACAACAACAAAACAGCTACAAAATCCCTACCTGTAGACAGACCTCTGTTCCTCTGCTTCTGTCACACTGTGCTCTGGCCTCGTCTGATATTTGAGTGCTGCCTACAAGTTGCCCAGTGTAATAAATCCTTTGAGCTGTGTGTGTGTGTGTGTGTGTGTGTTCAGTGCTTTTGAAGGGAGGGTTCATGAGAAGTTTTAACAGCTCTTTGCCGTTGACGCCTCGTAAAGTAAAACGACTTTTGAAAAGATCCATTTCACCCTAATGCTAACAGAGAAGTCGTACATAAAGATTAACGGTGAGGTTATGTAATCTAGCAGCACTTCTTATAGAAAAGAAGAAACATGACAGGACAGGTCTCAGCTGTTTTTTTCTAGCCAGCAATGATATCAAATGGAGAACAAACTGAGACTTTAAACCTCCCAGAGATTTCTCCTGAGAAAAACAACCTAGAGTCAGAAGAGATCGCAAACGTCAAAAACTCTGTTCAGAATTACAAAACAGCAACAGATATGAATGAGAAAGGTTTGTTAATTGCTGTATCACAAAGGAATAAATAAATCACCTTGTGATATGACTGACTTGGCAAAAACAGTGATTTTGTGTCACAGAAAAAATGAAGCATTTTATGTTCCTCAAACTACACATAGACAAACCCAACAACCCAAATCTTACTGCAATGAACAGTCAATTCTGACTGTTATACATGTTACTATACAGCATTTTGTTGGGTAAATAGTCACCCAGGATGGTTGCATCTACCTTCAAACTGCACTTCTCACATTTCAGCCACATTAATAAGCCATTAAGTATACAAATCAAAAAGTATACAAAAAGTTTTGACACTACAGCAAATTGTAGGTGTGTAAAATGCAGTGTATGTGAGTCTCTCCATGTTAGTTTGTCATTAGTCATTACAACTTCCTTGTTATTCTCTGAGCTCACTTCCTGTGTACTTGTTAAATAAATGTTGAATTTCTATTGAAAGTACTGGGATATTTTTAGCAATGTGATCAAATGTTTATTCTAAACACTCAAAGGCTAACCAGCAGTAGTCAAGATGGGGAAAAACACAGTCATGAACATCAAAGGTCATCATTTTTTGTTAGAATCTCATTAAACTGCACAGTGGCCTTGTGACACAGTCTACAAATGGAAGCACATGAGTAACATTGTGCACTGAGCTCAGTAATGCAGGGAACTAAAGAATCTTGTTCTCTTTTGATGAGTGATTGATTGATTGGTTGATTTTGTCTGGAGATCGGTTACATTTACTACATGCGACAATAAACCATATTAAATTTAAACAAACAAATTAGCTCACAATCAAATGATTGTATTCTTCACTTACTCTGCACTCACAATACAAAGACACAATGACCACATGACCAATAATGAACCAATCATGATTTCTGTTGCATAGCAACTGTTTACATGTCAGAGACAGTATCTTCCAATGGAAGAATGACATTACTTTAAATAACACAAAACGACATCTAAATAAACATTTGTGCTCTGGATATGTTTTCTTGTAAATTGAGTTTAAATGTTGACTTTCACTATTCACTATATAGCACAGCCTAACTAATAATGTAACTGCTGTTACAGTACACAGACAGTATGTACATCTGAGGGTATTTTTGGAGAAGACCTCATGAATGACTGTGGAGAGGTCACAGCAAGGAGGGCAAGTCTGTCACACACGTGTTGTTTCAAAGTAATCTGGATCTACTGACACCTCAGTGCTGTCGAAGAAACATTTTACTATAGCCTACATGTGATCATTACTGGTGGATGGCTTATTAAAATGTATGTTTACATTTTCTTTAACACAAACAAAAGTTTTTCATCCATCATCCATCTATAAAACACTTTATGTACATGCCATTATTGAGTTTATAGAGATTTTTACAGATGTTTATTTCAAAGAGACACCAATCAAAAGCTGTATCCTGCAGTACGAAATATGTCACATACAAATATTTGAAAATAAGACATGATACATCATGATGGTTTTAAAATACCAATTCTGTCTGCTTCTGCTCATAACAGTTTATGTGATGATCTTACAGCAGAAGAAACTGTCAATTTGATCACAAAGGCATAGAGCATGCATGCAAAGCAGAAGTACATATTTCAGCAGCAATGTATTTTAAAGCCTTAAATCTTATTCTGTTTATTCATATTCCGTATTCATTGCTGACTCATTTGTTCACAAAATTTTCCACATTCAGTTCTGTGTTGAGTGACAGACAGTTTTACAGATAAAATGCTTTCACATGTGCACTCAGACCTGCCTCCGTTTCTCAGTGGTGTTTATGATGAAAATCTAGTTTAAGAGTCTATTAAGCAGGTGTCCCATGGCTAAATGATACCCGGTGTGAGGACATCAGAAGACCTCCAGCAGCTCAAAGCCCGATTCGCCTGAAGGGTTTGAGTGTTTCAAATATCAGTTTTTTGGCTACAGCCGTTTCACAATCTTCACACATGTGGAAACAGCAGGTGAACTTGTGCTGCTCAGTCAGTGTTCTGCTACATCTGTCAGAAATATTCAACATAGCGGAAAGCAGCCTCACCTTAGAGACGGTTCTCCACATTATCCATAAATATGATAAAACTCTGCCCTGCCACTTTTATTGTATTATTGTATATTTCTAAATCTTGAATATTGCGTGCTGGGGATAAAACAACCGTATGTATCAGCCAATTATTCTCAAATAATCCATTATTATTTTCTCAAAGGTACTAAATGAATAACACGAGTGGTTATCATACAGTAATTTTCCAAGCAGACATATATGTAAACCAATACTGAGCAAGTCAATTACAGGCTACAGGCTGTTCTGTGATCTCATCTTTTCGCTGTGATACAGGTGAACTCTGTTTAAGTAACTAATGTTTCCGAGCGCAAACACAACAGTGTCATCCACAGACACGAGTGAGAAACTCTGTGAGAAACTCTGTGAGAAACTCTGTGAGAAACTCTGTGAGAATCTGTGAGAATCTGTGAGAAACTCTGTGAGAAACTGTGAGAAACTGTGAGAAACTCTGTGAGAAACTCTGTGAGAAACTCTGTGAGAAACTCTGTGAAAAACTGTGAGAAACTCTGTGAGAAACTGTGAGAAACTCTGTGAGAAAATCTCTGAGAAACTGTGAGAAACTGTGAGAAACTCTGTGAGAAACTCTGTGAGAAACTGTGAGAAACTGTGAGAAACTCTGTGAGAAACTCTTCATTCGTCTCATAATTCCTCACATAATACTCACCTGTTGCGTCACTCCTAACATGACCCGTAAAACTGCAGGCTAATAGTCCTGAAAGTTCACCTCTGACAATAATTGAACATTTACATGGAAAACGGCAGTTTTGATCGTTTACAAACAAAGTAAGTTATATAACACGTTATTGACAAATAATGTCTTCCGGAAATTTCCTTACAGAGCGGACGGAAGCGCACCATGTTTGACGCGGCGTCATTAGGAACTTAACTCTGATTGGCCAGTTTATTATTAAGAGGCGTTTGTGGTACGACGTAAAAGAAAATACTGTAATCTTTAATTATAGTACACGTAGTTGTGCATATTGTTATTAATAGGTTGAAACAACGCTTTATTTGATCATGTTAGTTTATTTAGAATACATTTTGCTTGTCACCACTGAACTTTAAAGTTAAACATTTAGACAACGTTAGCTTAAGGGAATTTTAGCGATCTAACTGAAGACTGCACAGTACAATAAAATGTGCTGGAGAAACATCAAGAACACGCATGAAATGTGACGCTCCATTTCGGCATGTTTGAATAGAAGTGTCAATAAAAAGGACAGTTGTATAATCATGATATTCCTCTGATCTTCACATCGCAAGCTGATCCCAAACAATTTCAGCCTTGAGCACAGCCCAGAAGCCTGTGGCATTCAGACACACCACGTGTATGTACATGAGTGCACACATGTAGCTACAGATCTAAATATATGACAGTCTGAGCTTTTGTCTTCCACAGGGGGAGGAGCTTGTGAGTGTGTGGGCGGGGTTTGAAGGTCTGTTCTGTACATCATGTGGTCTGTAAAGGCAGGATGAGAAACATGGGGGAGGGCGTTGATAAGTGAGATGTGTCTGTTTACAGCTGCAGTCAATATGTTTCATCTTTCACTCCTGGATATTGCAATAAAAGACATTAATCAATATGTGCTTGTGTTTTGTTCACGTTCTTGTGTTAGCCTCTCCATTAGACAAACCCTATATTCAATGGCCCCGTCATGCCTAGCCTACACACTTCATCACTTTTTTGTCCTCTCTTTCTCAATCTTGGGGGTTAAATCCGTCTCTGGGTCTTTCTCTGACCCTGCAGCAGGCCACCTGTTGACTGTGAAATCTCTGGGTCTTTAGCCAGAGTCCTGCAAACATGGTAGTTATGTTGACTTGATCCATCAGCCAAACTGGTGCACTGGTGACGTGTCAGGTTAATGCCACTAGATCCTGTGTTAAGATGTGGATAAATACCTTATAAAAGGTGAAAGGTTACCAGGACGTGACTGTATGTGAGAGGGGAATCAACACAGGCCTATAGTGATGATAAAGTAAGCAGTATGCTATTATTACAGAGCTGTTATGTCTGTGTGAGAGGAACCCTGGTTTCCATTGGACAACTTCAAGGACTTTCAGGTTCAGTTTTAATGTATATGTTTAGCATAACAAGCTGGCAAATGGACATCATGTAATAATATATGATGATTGTTCTAGAAATACCGTACAGTAACGTGATAAATATACTGTACAGAGTAACACCATTGTTACATAACATGGTATGATACATAAGCTGTTATTAATCTTTATAAATATTGTAAGCTGTACCAGCTGTAAGGAACCACTCATCTGTGAATACCAATGTTTTAATTATGCTACTAATTCAGGAGATTGCTGGCCTGGATCTTGCATTTACTCAAACAGCTTCCTGTTTCCTTCTTTCAGAATGTGTAAATAAGCACTGTCACAGCAGTCACATAAAGTCTTCTGCAGTGTACAGCCTTTGCAGTGGAGATGTGATTACTGCTTCTATCCCTGGGGAAACCAGTAACAAGTGCACTGGTCAGAAGTACCCACTCATGCTGACAAGGTAAAGCAAGAAATTACACCAGATAGTTGGAAACTGACTGACTGTTAATCACAACAGCTGTGCAGCAGTTTTACCCAGAAGCACTGATTTAAGAACACATCAGACTTCTACACAGCAGTCTGCTCTCCATTCTCTCTACGGGCTAAAACAGGAAGGCTAAGTCTGTTGTCAATGCCATTAGAACTGTGAAAGACTAAAATTACTAGATGAAATGATCATAAAATTTAATAAATAAATAAATAACTGATTTTTTAGTAGACATAAACTTTAAAGCATAAACTTTCTTGCTAAGCCACAAGCTGTCTTTAATTTAAAGCAGTTCAAACACAGTGAAGCAAAAGATAAAGTACATTTTAGTTACATTTAAGGGGACTAAGTCTGTGGTTTAATATGCATAACTGGGGGAAGCTTATGAATTGATGAGTGAATTTATGCTTTTGGACAAAGGAGCAATCCCTCTACAACACTTGACCTAATTCTGTATCTGAACATCCCATTGACTTCTCTTATTCATTATTTTTAATATTTGGAAAAAGGTGAATCTCTGTTAGGAGATCTGAAAATTAAGTTTCATAATTCATTTTTAATTCTCAGTTTTACTCATCTGCTCAACCTTGTGTCATTTGAACCACATTTGGTTTGTTTCAAATGATAACCATACAGAGAATTTAGGAGAGCATGATTTACGTGACATTTTAGCATTGTTTGGCAGAAGTGTGTTAAAGTTTAACCAGCAAAGGCAACAGACTGCTGACATGATTTTTCATCAAGAGCATGTTTTTCATCAAGAGCAGAAATAAAGCAAACTTTCTTCAGCAACAGTCTCAGGGGTCTCTTGCACTAGTTGTCATTTTGATAGACTGAGAGCTGGTGCAGATTGCTTCACTGTAAGCTGACACTTCTGGAGCAGTAAACAAAGACACTTTCATCACAGCACCATCCAAATGCTGAACTCAAACACACATTTACTGTACACGACCAAGTCCTTTATTCTACAGTGGGTGTGAAACCCTCTTACACACATATTAATGTGAAATGAGTCAGTGTATCAATGATCTCTTTTATGTCATGATCAACTACAGGGATGTTCTTAAGTATTTATTCAGCTTGCTGTACATATGCCAAAATGTGATATATGAGACCATACCATGATAAACAACCAACTTACCAGCACGAGGAGCTGTTTCAATGAAATAAACTTCAGGCGCTTCAAATGAAGCTGAATACATCTTACTTGAGATAAAATCTGATATTGAGTTAAAATCTGTTGTAGAATAATCATACATGTGGTACTTGTACATAATCCAAACACACTGTACATACTGCAAACACACTGTACATACTGCAGTTAAAGCAAAAGAGGGACATACCAATACTTCTTAAACATACAAGTTTTCTGTCCTGTATTCAAGACACACCTGAAGAAATCTAATGTGAGTTATAATTTATGTCTGATAGCTATGCTGGTGTACATCAGAGTCAAGGCATCTGTATAATCTTCATAGCAACTGTTTTCACCTGTTTCCCTGATGGCACATACATCCTACACTTAATAACAGGTTATCTGAAACACACGAGAAGGTCGCCTCTTTTAAACATAAGACATTTTATTTTCACTGTGTGCTTTTGTGCTGTGTTGTCTCCTAATCTAATAAACTAATCTAATAATCTAACAATGTGTAAAAATGTTCTAGGAAAAATAAAAAGGCATTTGTGCTACAGATTGTTATTACTTTCCACCCGGTAGACAGATAAACTGCAGAGATCAGATATCTGGATCAGAGTGATGGGCTCTTCTGATTCAGACCATTAAGTAGCTAATTAATAATACCATACAAACTGCCTAGCAACACCCTACCAATCATATCACAGATAGGTTTTTACACAGACAAGGCATGAGCTCTTCTGACATGGAGCAGTGTACTGAGGGCCCATTTTTGGCCCGATCATCTTTTAGGGCCCCAGCCAAATCTTAACACCAAAACATCATAGACACAACAGTAATATAAAGAATGGAAAATGGGAATAATTATAAAATGAATATAAAATAAATGAGTATATAAAATTAGTAAATATGAGTAAATGCATATATGGATAAGAACATATAACTTAAATACAACACAGATTTTCTTTAAAATTGTACTCGCTTAGAAGACAAGTTACCATATAGAACCCTAATGAACCTGTTTTTCTATGAGTGTACTCTGAAATCCGAGTTTTCCCTCACAGATCCTTCAAGCCCTTCAAGAGACATTTTTTCAGAAAACAATGAGTTTTGAAAGATGTCTTTATTAGAAATTATTCATGTATCAAAATGAACATGCTTCATATACCTGTCTTGTGTTACAAATACTTAAATTCAGGCACTGTTTCTGACTGTTCTTAGGATAAAAAGCCAACATCAGCAATCAGGAACACACATTTATCGTGTTATTCTGTAGCATAAACAGTGCAAGAGAAATCATAAGAACTGAATCTTAAATTCACAAACATCTGAAAAGACAAATAGCAAACCTCTCTCTCTCTCTATCTGACTCCCTCCAAGCCTTTTGGAACTATCTGGGACATGGTGATGCTTTGAATTTCTTTGGATGGATCTGATCTTGCTAAAATAACAATGTGACTTATTCACCAAAGCAATCTTGCTTGTTTCCGGTTCGGCAGTCGTAGGTTCCAATAACCAGGAATGCTGCAAAGTTGATGTCACATTGTTTCTAAATCATGATTTTGGATTTTGTCAACGCACCGGTGACTGTGACAGCAACAGAACATTTTGACAACAGGGCAGTTTTTGAGTTCCTCAAAGGTGTGTGCTGATGAACAGGCAGACGTTACTCCAAGAGCACGTCTCACATCTTTAGCAAGGCCCACGGTGAGATAACAATACAGCAACATAGTTCAACAGCATTCCAGGTTCTTTTAAAAAAATAAGAAAACAAAAAATAAAAAGAACACTGCACAGGAAGTCAAATTCAGCATGCTCAATATCTGTAAACAATAATCACTGTCTTTCTCTGTTGTCATCACCAAGAAGAAAACAAGAGGAGAAGAAATGTTTAAAAACCGCCACCTAGTGTTATGGAAACAGCGGACACAGACATGTGGTTCCCTCATTAGTGAGTATCACTTTAATGATGACATTTGGAACAGAGCAAGCAGTAATGGATTTAATTGTCTGTGTAAGGAAACGTCAAGTTGACGTCTCAACAGTCACAGCATCACAGGATTCTCCTGATGTGACGTCACGTGAGCTTCATTCATTGAAGAATGTGTGTCAGGCCTTCACTATCTCACTTCATCTGGTCAGTGTGAGAGTGATTTATCTTTAACACTCTTCCACGGGTCACTTCTGAGATTCAGTGTTGATCTTTGATCACTTACCTAGATGGCATGATTACTGTAGCTGATGTATGTTTGTTTACTACCTGCAGAAGAGAAAAGACAACAATGTGTCATTTGCATGCATTATTAGAAATTTTCCACTTGACATTCTCATAATCAGGGGCTCAGGAACAATTATAAAACATTAACAACTTCAAAATCTGTCACATGATGTGACATCAGCACCTTTGACATCACTGTTGATTTGACAGAAGTCAAGTGAGCTTCTGTCTATGCACTGTGTAACTCGCCTGATAATGGAGTCAATCTATCTTGATGTATAGTATGGATTATTTTATTATTTAAGTATGGATATCAAGTATAGATGTTTTGCACAGGGTATATCAATCAATGTTGCCTCTGATACCAAATCTAAAGGTTATCAGATACCTCAGATATCTGATTTCTTTTATCAAACACTCACTACAACACACTGTTTTAGGACTGTTATGGACTGATATAGGTATTAGTCTTTTACAATGTGTGGAGAACATTGTAAAAGACTATTTCAACAGCAAATGAAACAGTCATAAAAGCTTCACCTGGTTGTTATCTGGTGATCTCATTTGTACATGTGACTGCTTATAGAGTAGAAGAACTGACTTGTAATTCCCACACCAATTACTTTCTGTTTAACATCAGATCTAAAGGTCCAAGTTAACAATTGACCTGATTTCCAACAAATCGTTAACAATATCAGGTGCTTTTGCATTGCAATTGGAGACAAAAATCATACAGAATTTAAACTTTAATAGCACTGAATTATTTCTGTTACCCAATAATTCCATTAATGAACAGCCCTAATTTCCAATAGTGAGATTGATTGGCAGATCTGTCTTCATTATCAAGATGAACTGTATGAAATTATAAAAAACTGTTTTCCATATGTTCTGACTTCTATAGATACACTTATGGACTCTTTACCCTACAACTGCGTTCATACTGTTCATACGTTCAAAATGCGACGTACATGCGCTGACACTATAATAGCTGCATCAGTGTGTCTGGAACTCTTCTTCATTAGACCCTTTGATACCTCTAGCAAATGACACAGAAACTGTGACTGCATTATCTTGTGAAGAGACACATGCTAATCAACTTCATCACAAACGTGGTAAATTTGCCTCTGTGAAGTCTTTCTAGACAGCTGCCAGTTAAAAACCGTGAAAAACAGGCGAAGCGGGAAATGTGTCACATTGGGTTGTTTGTGAGTGAGAACAGATCTCACAGTGTTTCTATGAGTTCTGTGTTTGTGTGTCACTGTAGTTCTCTGTAATGTCTAATAACGGAGACTTCTGCATGTAACACTCATACAGAAATGGTTCTTTTCCATAACTACAATAACAGTCTAAATTATAATTTAATGCTGTGCATTTCACTTACAATTAATTCCAACACTGTACAGCAGCACTGTATCACATAACACTTAACCGACACTTAATGCGGTTTACAAGAACATCTTAAAACAAGATCGTATATCAATTAAAATTAAGATTCAATTTTCCAACTAGTACATTCATGCATTTGCTAGATGTCCCTGAGTGGAATATTTATTATTTACAAGCAAAGAAACTGCCTGTGTGTGTTAAAGTTTGTTAAAAAGTCTAATGTTCTACTGATCTGAATAGCTCGTTTATAAAAGCCCATAATTCAAAATCAAACACTAAACACACAAAATTCACAAAACTGGCGATGCAAGCAGCTGCAAATATTTGTTGAGTCTATGAATTATTTATTCTGAATTGTGCAAATTTTCATCGATGTAGCAACCTTGTTTATATCAACAACCTGAATATCTTTTGAACACAGATATTACTTTCAATGCATCTCAGTTTACAAACTATATCCATCATAAATAGTCTGCACAATACAAAAAATATGCATCTTATAAATAAATGTACTGTTATAATACATACTGTATATTTATTTTTTTAATTATAGGCCTACAATCATTTTGAAAAGAGATGCCATAATTACATTTTTTTGATAGCAAACTGTAAATATTTCATGATAATAAACTGGTTCTTTTAAGATGGACTGTGCATTCGTATGGTTTTATCGACCAATCAGCATCATTCTCCTGAGACTGCAGTGATCAGTCACATGACAAATGTTTCCAGAACTCCTCTCAGATGTTTCTTCCTCACTCTCACTTATTTGTACATGCTGATATTTGTGCAATTATTCTTAATCAGCCGCAGTAACCTGTGAAGTGTGCACACCATTTGTTCAATTGCTCAAGTAAATTAGTTCCCTTTATTCTGAATCTTAGTAAATCACACCTTTAGTACACAGTGTACTTCTGTGAAGTGAGACGCCTTTGCTCTTCGCATCACAAGAGCATGTTTTAAAATGCAAGAAATTTGCTGCTGTTTTCCAAAGCTTGTCTCTCAGCTCCTGTGTTTCACTGACATTTCAATTAGCTGGATATTGTTTCTGTAAAGAGCGTTTCAACCCTTTATCCTTGATCATTTATAAAGTGTACGCCCTCACCCTCACCCGATTCTGGCCTCATGCTAACTAACACAACCTTACTCAAGGTACAGCTGATGACGAGAGACTGTCCTGTCATGACAACCACACAAAGCCATTAAATGTTTTCACTGCATCTGATGAGAAAACAAACAACCATCTCAACATCTGTATTTAGATGCACTCACATCAGAGCACTAAACCATAGTCAGCCTATTGTTTTCACTTCCATTTAAAAGACTAAAAATACAACAGTCTGTTATTTTTACGTATCCCGTGTCTTTTCAAACCTTTCATCTGTGAAACACGAGAACAGAAGTTCAGAATATTGATTCTGCACTTTTTCCATGCAGTGAAAATGAATGTAGACTGATATTTAGACTGATATTTTGTCTGACTGTGTTCATACCTGTGTAATCATGCTGATGGCAGCAGAAAATAATTCTGACATTATTGTTTGTATGTTGATATATTATATGAATTATAGTAAATCCTGAGCATTCCACTCAAGCACACAGGAACAGGTTTATGATATTAGAAACCCTAATGAATTATGATGAATGTCTCACCCTGAGTTTCCAGGCTCTCACACAGCTCAGATCTGGCATCTCCATTGGGTCGCAGGCTGGCTTTGGGGTAAAATTTGTTGGACATGGTGGCTGCAGTTACCACTGCCTTCAGGCTGCGAGTGCTGCGCTTGGCCACATTCTGCTCTGGGTGGAAAAGAACCACATAGACCTTCGGCATGTACAGTAACCCCAGAGACACAGATGCACTCAGACTCACTGAAATGGTCAGAGTGGTCGTCTGTATGTACATCTGTGAAAGAGAATAAAAATGACAGGACGTAAAAACTAGATTAAAAAGGGGCGGTGCATCTAAAAAAGAAAAACTCTGTTTTCATGGCTTTTCAAAATATTAATGTATATGTAATGTAACGTTAACATAACATAAAACAACACATTTACATTTATTCATTTAGCAAATGCTTTTATCCAAAGTGACTAAGATATGAATGAACATTTTGTCTAGGGAGTCAACAATACGTGTAGTCACCCATGACTGAAGCTACAGACTGTGACATTTGAATAGAGGTTGTGACCTCTCACATCACTGACACACATCTGGATGTGAAGACAAGGTGTTGACCTCTTTTAAATACACACAGTGATTACTGTGTCAACAGCACAAACATCATAAAAATAGCAACAAATCTGCAGACAAAAACTCCCAGCTGTACGGACGACAGTTTAAAAGTGCAGATGTTTTATGTATGAAAATAATGAAACGTCATTTACTTTATACATTTATGCATTTGGCAGACACACTTATCCAAAGTGACTTACAGTGCAGTCAAACTATATGTGTTAGCAGTTTGCATGTTTCCTGGCATTCGAACCTGTGACCATTGCTATTGCCATGCTTTACCAGTTAAGCTACACTCCACAAAAATTAACCACTGAAACACAACATAAGGAAGAACATGGATGCAAGTAAATAATGTTTAAACTAATTCTTTAACAGCCATGTACTTTTTCCATGCTGCACTGTAGAGGAAGCTGCCAAACTGTGTCATTTTCTTTTGATATTGTATGTATTATAACCCATGTTCTCAGAGACTTGAAACATTTTCCCACAGACAGAAATAAGATCTTTGTTATCAGTGTGGTCAGACCAACAATAAACAAGCAATCAAAAATCCATCCTGATCCTGAAAGACAAGAATGAGACATACTGATGTCTTTATGAGACTCATCTGACAGAACAGCTCATTCAGAAACGCTCTGGTTAACCACAAGAAGATAACCTCTCGATTAATCATTTGACAGTCTGATCAAACTCTGCAGGAAGCAGAACAGCTGCTCACATTCAAATAATCCAAAAATCTTCTGAAAGACATTCATTATTCACTTTGACATAAGATGACAAACAGGTGATGGAATCAGCATGCTGATGAGTGTCTAAGACAAATCTCAGGCCGGGAGGAAGTGAATGTTATCATTAGCTCAGCTCACTTTATTTGCCAGTCTGAATGATCGTGAGCTGCTTCTGTTTTATTATGTTCATTTTTTTCAGGCAGTGATGGGAATGTGTCACAGGAGGCGGGCTTTATTTTCATAGTTTTAATTAAATAATAACATGATATTATTTAAAGCAAAGTTTTAATTAAATAATAACATGATATGCTGATTCACTGATTCACTGCATTTATTAATATTTGTTGAGAAAAGCCCCTAAATGAGACAAACCAATTACATTATTGTGGCAGACGAAAGTATATAACAGACAACCGATGATAGATAGCTTTGCAAATGAATGAATTGTTTGTTAGCCATGACTGTATAGTTACTCTGGTCCCTTTTTATTTTATATAATTAATTGCACTGAATTAAGTTAAATTGACAACCATACTAACAGTTCATAAAATCAGCTGTCTGTCATAGACAGATGAGATTTAAGAGTGAGTGGGGAAGAACACAGTCAGCTCTCTCCAGTCAGCAGAATACAGTAAGTTGTGTCTTTGTGATTGGTGTAGGCAAAACACAGTTGAAATGAGCAATACAGTCAACAGAAAAGTAGATAAATATATAATTCAGCCCTAAAAACAAAGGGTAGAGCTTTTTCTATATTTGTTTGGTATTCCAAGCGAGTCAGGGTTTGTCAGTTGATTACATCATGTACAAAAGGTAACGGTCAATCTCTTATACAAAGTCTTATCTTTTATCAGAACTCAGTTTTGGGTGGGCAAAAGAGAGAGTCTTTGTTTTCCCCAATCATACATTCTTTTCAATATTCCAGGAAAACCATGTAGTTTCTTTAGAGCAAAGCACCAGCCATCATGATTCTCAGTTTCTCTTGGAAATAAGCAGTTTTATTTGTTTTATTATTTTATTTTGAACTGAAATCCAAATGAACATAGTCGATGTTCCTGCAGGTCTGTTTCGTGCTAACAACAGACCACGCTGAATGTCTTGTTTTTCAGGAAGCTGTAAACACTGTTATTACTTTAAAACAATTGATTCATAGTGAACAAGGATTCATTCAGCTACCTTCTCTTACCTTTTCCACTGACTGAGACGTGCCGAAGAAGATGGGGATGAAAGCAAGCCAAATGATGCAGGTGGTGTACATGGTGAACCCAATGGGCTTGGCCTCATTAAAGGTCTCAGGGACCCCCCGTGTTTTAATGGCGTACACTGTGCAAGTCACCATCAGTAACATGCTGTATCCCAGCAGACAGATGAGCGATAAATCTGATATGTCACACTTTAGAACTCCTCGGGCCATCTCAGGATCCACTGTGCGCTGGTCTTCATAATCGACAAGAGCTTGAGATGGATCTATTGCGAACCAGACGCACACTCCAAGAAGCTGAACTGAGATTAGGCTAAAGGTGATGATCAGCTGCGAGGCCGGGCTGATGAATCGTGGGGTGCTGATCGTCATTTTCCCCTCCTCAAAAATCCGATAAATCCTATTGGTTTTGGTGAGCAGCGCTGCATAGCTGATGCTCATTCCGAGCCCCAGGAAAATTCTCCGCAGGGAGCAGATCCCAACATCCGGGGTGGAGATCATCAGAAACGTGGTAGCATAACAAAGAAAGATTCCCGTGAGCAGGACGTAGCTGAGTTCCCGTCCCGATGCTTTGACGATTGGTGTGTCGTTGTAGCGAATGAAGGTGACCACCACGAAAAGAGTCGCTATGATGCCCAGCACAGCAATGAGGACAGGTATGACTGCCCAGGGCGAGCTCCACTCCAGCTTCACGATAGGAATGGGCTGACAGCCTGTGTGGTTCTTGTTAGGCCTCATATCAAAGCGGCACATCTTGCAGGTATACAGGTCAGCTTGGTACTGGTAACCGTCACAGCGCTCGCAGTGCCAGCAGCAGAAAATACCTTTAACTATTTTCTTGCGCCATCCTGGTTTGCAAGGCAGACTGCAGATAGAAGTCGGAACTTGTTTCTCTCCACCCGGCCACTGCATCACACGCGTCTGAAATGCAAAATGAACAATATTGAGACTGCTTTTCACATATATCACATCCTACTGACTAAGAACTACAAACAATGTTTAAAACCTCAGATGAGTGCTTTTATTTCTTATCCACTGGCTCTTATAATCATAGAGATAGGCGTCTTAAATGTTGCCTTCAAGGGTAAACTTTAGTCTTTATTTATATGAAACACTCATAACATGTCTGCATAAAATTAAAGGACATGCTTACGTTTAGGTACAGTTGGTCAGTCCAGTGGCCGATGATTTTATATTCAGCTGTTTGGTTCTTTATCTGGTACTGGTAGATATCATAGCGACCTGGGGCATCTCCATTCTCATTGAACTGCACTGGATTGCCAGCTATGCCTGAAGACGCAAACATTAAGACATTGTAAATCAACATATAAATCACAAATGATCATTATTAATATAGTATATGTTTTACTGAGTTTGAATATAGAGAGATCAGTCACTGGACATTTATGGCTCACGTGATTGGCCCAATCAAGTCTGAAGAATCAGTGAGCGAAACTCATCTAAGACTGATGGTGAGCTGACCAAAATATTTTGCTGCTCTGATTGTGTAAACAGTGAAATTAACAGAACTGTGCATGCTGGCATGCTTTGGGATTTATTTAATCCTGTACTGATATTATACAGAAATAAGCTTTTTAATATCACTTGTCTGTAATATAACAATGAGTCTTGCTCAGTGCTTGAAGTGGAATAACAGATGTTCTGGTACTCTCATGTGTGCACAACATGTGAGAAGTTCAAGCACCAGTTCAAGCACCAGTGTTGCTTCCAAAAGAGGAAAAGACTCATTTGAAATAAAAATATTGCATTATCACTGCTAAGAATAAAATGCATGACTGTATTTATTTAGCTCCATATACACAAGCTGAAATTCCTTTTGCTGATATCTAACCTCAAGTGCATTGAGTGCATTTAACAACAGCAAGAGCTTACAGAAGGATGCAGACGCATTGTTGGACAGGATCACAGTACTGCATGATCAGCGTCTCATGATGCATTTCAGATTACTTGCATTATT
The DNA here is from genome assembly GCA_036877525.1 of Chromobotia macracanthus. Lineage (NCBI taxonomy): Eukaryota > Metazoa > Chordata > Actinopteri > Cypriniformes > Botiidae > Chromobotia > Chromobotia macracanthus. The sequence goes on from JAZGTH010000062.1 coordinate 239,661, forward strand.
CTGTGTGGAACCTTGCAGTCTTATGCTTTAATGTTTTTGTTAAGCTATCTGTATTCCCAGCACCTCTCCATGTCCAAGTAAATTCCCTGGACCCCATGCAGCCAAATCTACTGAACAATAGTGCAAGAAATGAGTTTTTTCCACTGGTGTATTCTAAAACCCAAAATTCTCACAGAGATCAGAGGCTGATAATCAGTAATGGTGGTTTTGTGTTGCTGAATATCCAGTTCTCTTTGTACTGCTCTGGAAGCTAAGAAAGGCTTATTTCAAACTATGATGAGTCAACTGCTGTGGAGGACTATGAACTTTTACAGCCAGGCTTCAAAAAAGTCATATTCTCACAGTTAAATAATCTCTCAGTTGTGTACGCTAATGATGGTCATTCACAGAACAACCGTTAAACTCATACTGTAATGAACTCAAATACATGACTACATAGTGTGACATTGTGATCAGTATCATTAAAGGCTGTATGAGTCATGAGTGCTCTCCACTGCATCAAAGACCTGAGAGTTTCTCTCTGACCTTCAGTAGATGAGACTTTCTGCTGCATTCAAACAGTGGATACAGGCAGACCTGAAGACCTGAAGATCAGAATATTCAGTGCAATAACAATGCTCGCTTTTATTACAATGAGAGATGAGATCTTCTCGTCCTATAGATTAAAACTCAAACTACACTCAGATAGGTTCAGTATTTACTGAGTGTATGTTCTATATATAAAAGCATCGTTCACATTTCCCTACCAAATGTAGAAATGTAATTACTCGCAGCAGATCATTAGTTAGTGCTTGAAAATGCCAGACACTTTGGTTTCAAAGTGTCATATTGAATAATGTAAGGGTTGTGAGTCTGTTAGATAATGTTTCGTGATGAGTTTTTAATAAAATTGAATTATTATGTGTAACACAGATACACTGATACTTTACATGTTCTATTATACATCCATTAAATTCAGTCACACACATTAATACATAAATGCACACATTTAGAGTAGCTTTAGTACTATGAGTTAAAGCTTGTAAATTCATCTTAATTACACAGAAAAATTCATTAAGTAAAACATTTAAAAGCCGAAACCACAGAACCCAACAGCTCAGATTAACTGATGTTTAAAAAGATGCTGTGGTGGAAACCTGCACTTTGTGCTTTGGGAAGCAAAGTTTGAAGTAGTGTAAAGGCATCACATGCATACACTTCTGTCACTAACAGTGTGTGTTTTAAACTGATTGTCTTTTGAATACCATCACAATTATGAGAAGATCTGTTCATGAGATGGTGGCTCTCTGTACTGTAAAACCAGTGGGTTTGCAGTAAACAGGTGTTTTTGAAGACAGAAAGATACTCACTGGACTGATGTCTAATTATGCAAGAGTCTAAGAGTGTAAGATGTGCTTTAACTCTCAGATACAAGCAGGATAAATTTTGCATATTGCTAATTTATTCATTTTTTCCCATAAAGTATATAGCAGAATCAGCATCTCAGCTGAACAGTAATTAAACAGTAAATGGATTTCCTTAACAGGTTTTTAAAACCCATTTGTTTTATATAAGGCAAAGGCAAATTTCAGCATATACAAATATTGAGGGAAGATATTGACTTTTTGAAAATGATGACCTTTCTCCTAATATGATGCTGCAACAACAAATCCCCTTTAAAGAGATAATACATATAATAATGGTACTAATTTTTAATTTTACAATTTAGTTTCAGACTTAAAAGATCAAATCACAAAAACCAAAGCTGCTTAATACACAAATAAACTGTCAAAATAATCTACAATGTGCACCAAACTTAATGTCCACAGTCGGATGTGAAACCAGTGCAGAATCTGAGTTTCATTCATACAGAACATGAATCATTAAAACATCAGTTTTAACTCGTCCCTGAAGAATCCCATCAAATGCTTCTCACTTTTTCTGGCTCTTTAATTAGACATAAAAATGTTGTGCTGGAAAACACAGGAAAACTTATATTCAAAAACAAGAGGTTTAATTCAGCAGAGTTTGTACAAACAAATTATTTCTTCAAATTCACTACTGATGCATTAATGATACAGTACAGATCATTCTTCTCTTCACATTCTGTTAGCATCTTACACTGGAGAACAGTAGCCCACATCATCTTCAGAACAAATGTGAGTACTCACTAAATGACTCGAATGATAGTTCATGAGAACATGTCCAAAGGGTGTTCTGAGGCCAGTGCAGCGGCTTTAACTAACACATGTATGGCTCTTGAGGAACATTAAACACATATCTGAGCACTTTTCTGGAGACCAGGTCGTTGTTCCTCCAGGCTTTTTTTTTTCTCTCAACTCTAATTTATACCTGCAGCTAATCTTTGTAAAACCCTCTGCTGACAATTTATGTACTAATTTGTCTTAGTATATAGCTAGAATACTCGATTTTGACTGGTCAATCATGCCATCTGGCAGTCTGATGTTAAGTGACATCAGACCACTCATTCATGTTTCTTTACCGATGCTACTTAATGTGATAATAAGTAATAAAATATTTAATCTCAAATCAATTCCAATTACTGGCTTGTGTGCCATAGCTGCATATTCTGCAGTATGATGTACAGTAAACCTGCTAAATCTCTATAAAACAAGATTTTGGACAACCTTTTAAAAGCGTCTCCAGTGAGAGTCTTGTTTGTAAATTGTTATGGCATAATGACGAAACCTAAATTAATTGTCAGAATGCTAATTATGTAAAAATCACCCATAAAGAGCTGCTTGCTGTGTTGGTGTTATACTAAAAACTGACTACCTGTGAGATAGATTCCGCCTCCACTGCTTCTAATTGGTTCATACACTGGGGAGGCTGCTACCTGATTGGTCTTTATGTATGAAGCCTGCCCTCCCATCTAATACTAATCCTAGAGGAGTCATAATTTTAAGGGGAGAGTAGGTCTTTTGAAAGGACAAACAGGAGGGCGGTAATTCAAAAAAATAAACAGCTCACCTGATATCTTGACATTGCGGATGTACTTTAGCAGAAGATTTCCATCAGTGGGGTCCATATTTGAACAGAGTCCCACTCTGCCAGGGCAGAGGTCTTTGTGCATGTTGTGCAGGGCGTGGGCCATCACGTACACAGCATCAATCACGAACATCACTTTGCCCTCCTGCTCATAGGACGAGTCTTTCCCGATCCTCTCTTGATCTGAGGGACAATAAAAAAGATTGCATGAATTGTTATTATATTTTCACAGAACTGACATAGAGTGCATCTCCATGAGAAGTTTTATGTGCTCATTGGATCCACTGTTCAGATACAGCTTGGATCATGAATATTAATTTGTCTTAGTATATAGCTAGAATACTCAATTTTGACTGGTCAATCATGCCATCTGGCAGTCTGATGTTAGACATCAGACCACTCATATATGTTTCTTTACCGGTGCTACTTAATGTAATAATAAGTAATAAAATATTTAATCTCAAATCAATTCCAGTTACTGGCTTGTGTGCCATAGCTGCATATTCTGCAGTATGATGTACAGTAAACCTGCTAAATCTCTTGACTGCTTTATCTTAGTCACTTTTTATCAGACCAGCTACAATTTTTGAGCAAAATAAACCTCTTCAAAATATTACCTCTTATAAAAGGAATATTGAAGGAACAAAACAACTAGTAACAACCGTCAATTATACAGTTGCTACGGCCCTGATTACATGTGTAATGCACTCCAAAAATACAATATTTATATAGAAATTTCTGAGGGAAACAAGTCTAAATATCCAGGATATGACACGAGTTGTCATCTCACATGTTCAGCTATCAGCAGCCATAACTTGCTCTTCATGTGGATAAATGAGGGAGGTTTGGTAACATATAAGAGTAGAATAATAGACAGAGAGAGCAAGATTAGCTATCTCTCAGCACTTGTATCATCACAGCAGACAGCTGCATATTCAGTAGCGCTACAGTTGCTCAGCTGGAGTTATTTTATAAGGTCTTCATTGTGTCAGTAATGACCTGCCTGAAGAAACTGTGGAGATATCTGTTAGGTCAGAAGACTGCAGGCTACACTCTTCAGAATAAAGCCTGTGACAGTCATCTGGTGTTACTGCCTGCATTTACAGTAGATTTACAGTATTTCAAATAATTAGAAAAGACACCTCCCCAGAATCCTAGAATCAGGTATAAAACAGGGCAAGTAACTCTTCAGAACATGATTTTTAGTTCTGCTTTAACAATGTGAAAAGAGGTCATTGGCTGTCAGAGAATGCTGCTCTGAATACATTTAAAAACCCTGATTGTTTTAGTCAATAAACAAAATACAAAAATAAATGTAATGTATTTAAAAATACAACATGTATTAAAAACACTATTACCGAATGGGTAACAGGGTCAAAAATATTTGGGACATCATATATTTGCACCTATGTATGGAAAGTACCAAAACCCCAATAACCTATCATTACTGTATACAACAGGATGTCTTTAAGGTTAATGCTGCTATGCTGTATTTGTCTTTATTGCCATTATGTTGCTTGAGGCTGGTTTGGCTGGTTAATTTCATAAGGCTGGTTTGCTTATTGATTTAACAGATTGATTTGCTGGTTTGTGTAAGATGTGCTCATCTGTATCTCCTTTACCTTACTACATTTACAAACCTTTTCTTATCTAAACAGAAGTCACTATGATTTCTCCTAAAAGCTGCTGCTACTAAGAAATATGTGTTCTGTTCTCCTAGGGTTTCTAATCACAGCTCTTCAGCCCTGTGTTCACCACAGATGTGACTACAGGAGAAAAAAAGGTTGCACTTTTGCACTTACTCCATAAAGCATTAATGTCTGGCAAAGGAATTAAAATAATCAGTACTCAGCTGTTATAATTGATTCAAAGGACAGAATAACTGCTTCAGACGTCACTTACATTTGTTCTGAATCTCAGACCTCGAAAAACACAAAATACCTAGTGAAACTAGTATAAAATCTCTGAAAACATTTCTAAAACACTACATTTACATTTATTCATTTAGCAGACGCTTTTATCCAAGACGACTTACAAGTGTGGAATACAAGCGAGTCAACCTGAAGAGGCAACTACACACAATAAGTGCTCACAATACAAGTTTCAGACATTGCTCAGAGTATCATATGCTACAACACGGGAGAGATTTAAAGGAAAGTGGGATAGAAAATTAAGGGATAGGATTTTTTTTTTTAAGATGAGGTTAAGTGCTCACGAAAAGATTTTTTTTTTACCCCCCTTTTTTTTTTTCCCTGGGGGATTCTGCACCGGATGAAGCAGGAAGATCATTCCACAGATGTGTTTTTCAGCGTGCCTTTTGAATATTGCCAGTAATAACACAATATGGAATCATTATCTCGGTCCTTTGCGAAAGAGTTTTTTTTTTTTTAAAAAAAAATGAAGGTAAACAGGAAGATAAAAACATTCCACCATCATTTCCTCTTGCTCCTCTGTATTTATCAGTCATCTCCTCTGTATTTATCAGACATCTTTCTCTCCTTTGTATTTATCAGACATCTCTGTATTCTCAGACATCTTCTCTCTATATATTTATCAGACATCTCCTCTGTATTTATCAGACATCTCCTCTGTATTTATCAGACATCTTCTCTTTCCTCTGTATTTATCAGACATTTCCTCTGTTCTCAGACATCTTCTCTCTCTATATTTATCAGACATCTCCTCTGTATTTATCAGACATCTTCTCTCTCCTCTGTATTTATCAGACATCTCCTTGATATTTATCAGACATCTTCTCTCTCTTCTGTATTTATCTGACATCTCCTCTGTTCTCAGACATCTTCTCTCTATATATTTATCAGACATCTCCTCTGTATTTATCAGACATCTTCTCTCTCCTCTGTATTTATCAGACATTTCCTCTGTATTTATCAGACATCTTCTCTCTCCTCTGTATTTATCAGACATTTCCTCTGTATTTATCAGACATGTCCTCTAGATAAAAGTCCTTCTTTTTGATCAAAGCTCCCATGCCAAACATTTTAGACACATGATGCCTCTGATGTTCTCTGTGTCTGTTTATCCTCTCTGATCCATACAAACTGAGGGATTAACAGGGACCCAGAGTTTCTCTTTCAACACTTGCATTTGTATTTGTTTTAAATACAAACTGGACATACTGAGGCAGTCTTTCTTCAACAGTGCTATGTATACTTACTGCTAGTAATAACATCATTCACTTAGGCTGTGTAGATTAAAAACTCCAATCCAATTTGCCCCAATACTTATTTATTTAGTAGTAAATCAGGGTGCTTTGTGCAAAATCAACCTGGTAACAGGCTAACAGACATTCAACACTAACAAACATTCAACACATAATATTGAACCTTGGAAGGGTTAGAAGAGATGCAATCCATAGTCACAAGGCTCTCTCGCATGGAAAATTTCCTGCATGTGCAACCCTAGTAAAATCAGAGCTGCGTAGTGAAAACTGAGACAGACAGAGAGTGAAAGATAGAGGGCTGGAGGGAGACAGAGAGGAGCTGAATGAGGAGATATCCAGCCATCAATCTCACAGTAACCATAGGGCTTTTGTGAGAGCTGTAAAATCACAGCAGTGGTGTGTCGTCTTCTGCTGTCTGTGGCTGCAGGATCTTTGATAAGCACAGTAGTTGAATCAGAGAAATCTGTCTGGTAAAGACACAACACTATAACTTACACAGCAAATCAACAGACGGCATTCTAAGTTAAAAAATTGAATGCAGTATGTCCGTGTTTTTGAATACAATTATATTAAAGCATCATGTACATTCAGTACTGTGTCCATGAGTATGTTTGAGTATGTAAAAAGTAAACGCAACCAAAAGTAAACCAACCTGGATCATATATCAAATTATTATCCATAAATAATTTTAAAATAAATATATAGTGTTTAATATAGTATAAAACACTATGTATTTTTTGTAGTTATACAGTTTTATTTTTGGCAAAAAATATTTCTCTCTCTCATGTAAAAATCACATAAAATATTACATATTGTGTTACATATTGTATTACATATTGTGCATCTTCCACAAACACCATATTTTACAATCAAGTAAATAGAGTCACTGCAATTAATTACTATTGGCTACTTCGTGACAGTAATGAATTTTCTCCTGCCATCACAATTAACATAAAGCAAAAGTGATTTATTATGTTGTGGCTGAGCAATAGATTTTGTTTCAGTTTGGATATTTCTGGGAGTCTGTTAAAGTCCAGCCTTTACCACTGAGGCATCGAAGAACTGTGCTTGAGCTTCTATACAGTTATACCGCAGTATAACCGCAGTAAAAACTCTGTAAAAAGCTCAGACTGAGCTGAGTCAGTCTAAAAAGACTGAGCTGCACTGACACTGTCACATATATATCATATATATAATCTGACTTGCGACTCATATGTGAGGTCAGCGCTCTGATTCTGAAGCAGGCGGTTAATATCCTGCTCAGAAATCTACCCTGAGAAATAGCCTGAATCAATTAAACATCATTATCATCGTCATATTTTCTCCTGTCCAATGCCTCATTAGATCAGTTCTAGAACAATGTTGATATGCATTTGAAAAAATCAAACTAAAACAGCTTTTCTATGGTTTGACTAACTGGACTCAGGTGTAAAAAGTCTTTTATGACAGATTTGGCGTTGTGTTCTTTTATGCAGCTCTGTGTAACAGCAGCTCATCAGAGGAAAAGAATCTCTTACTTGTACATTTCTTAACGCCTGATCCCTTCTTCAAAGCGTGACGGCTGAGTTTGCAGCTGAAGTTGTTCTCCCAGAATTCAGCGAACCAGATATTCCTGCGGTTGTTTTCCAGCGTTCGGCTGGTGAAGTATCGATCAAAGCCTGCGGACAGATCGATGAGTTCACTTGAGGACACTTGAATCTGTCAAAACTCTGAGCTGCTGATCTTCACAGTGATCTGACTGAACATCATTTCTGCCGCACACTGATGTTCTCTTCATGCTTTATAGGAACATTACTCAGTTGCCCTAATGTTCTTCTGAACCTTTGTGCTGTTACTTACAGCACCAAAACATTTTTTAAAGAAACTTTAGATGTTTTCCATATAACAACAGTTCATTGTCACCATGTCTGTTAAAAACACTATCAAAGCAGTCCATACGATCAGAACCAATGATGATGCCAGTGATACGATTTCAGTTTCAGTCTGTTCATCACACAAAGTTCAGGTTTGATTCCAGAATATTCTGATTCTCACAGCACATCATTCATATGAACAACCTTTCATTTCTTTTCTGACTTTCTAAAACTTTGATTTGCTGTTGTATAGGAAAGAGCTGTGTGAACATTTGTAAACTTTCTTCTTTTGTGATCTGCCAAAAATAAATAAATACATAAAAATAACAGCAGCACACAGATTTGGAACAGCATGAGGTTGATAATTAATAAGAATTGTTATTTTTAGGTGAACTACTGCTTTTGTGCATACGTTGATATTTATCTCCTGTTGTGATTTGTTGTATCTCTTGCTGTTTTCTACAAATGTGTATTTAACTCACATTAACATAACTGGTCTGTAACGGATAAAACAGGAGGAGGGTTTAATTCATCACTCACCTCTGATAGGCTGTCGCTTGGGCAGGATGGTGACGGCGCCTTCCGCCATCTCTTCCTGATGAAGAACCGGCGATATCTTTGAGCCCCAGCTGTCTGACCCCACCCACAGGAAGTGACCTGTCTGATTGGCTGTCTTTGCCGCCTGCAGTAGACGCCTATAGAGAGAGACAAGAGACGCGTTACATAAAGACTTTTCAATGGCTGAATTTACACTTGGTACACCAACACAAATTTCTTGCTTGCAGTTACTGTCTACTTTCTGTACCGCTTTAGTGATTCTCTGTTTACAGTAACTGCAAATCAATGTGTTATTGAAAAGTCAGCATTAGAATTTCAGAACGTTCTCTGTCTGGCGCGCTGGCAAACGATGGAAAATTAGTCACACACAACTGATGGCAAAAGCACTTCCCCGAGATAATAATGGCTCAAAGTGTTTCAGACTGAGTGCACAAAATCATTTATTCTCCTCAAAACTTCAGGGTGAAAACACTAAACAATTGTGCCACATTAGCGCACAATATCTCAGTGAATATGACACAGGTTCTTGGGCTAACAACAACAAACTAGCCTAACCAAACCCCAAAATGCACTTTAAAAGCACTGTTCCACAACCACTTAAATTCAGACAATATAACTGAGGTTTTCAGCTAAATACACCTCCTTTCTGTGTAAATTATTTGATGGTGATAAGCAGATGGTACAACCATATTTTATTTAGAATGGATATTGGGGTTATTTTCTCCCATTTACCAGGTATTGATTACATGATGGAGAAGCATGTTGCATATAACCACGTGCAGCTTTTTAAACACAATTTATTCTAAGTGACGTGCTCTCAAAGTATCTTTATATACATTCAATATCCAGAAGCCCAGAAATCAATTATTTTAACTTACATAAAAATTGGCCACATGTAGCATGTTAGATGATGTGCATTGAAGAATTGTGCACAATACCAGACACAAATAAACAGCGAGTTAAAACAGTAATATTAGAATATCAGAGATTTCACACTTTCTAAATCAGATATGAACACAAATAAACAAATCATTATAAACTCAAGGACAATTTGTGAAAAACAATAATTACTCAAGCATGATTAAATGTCATTAATACTCTGTAAGCCACAAACTGGACAGGTTTGACCATAATTATTCCTTCAAATTAAAATTATTATTATTCAATGGACATTTAAGTCACAGCTTTTGTTCATTTCCAGGAGAACAGCTGGGTTCTAATAGTTCTGATTAAATACTTCAAGCTCAATGCAAGGGCGTTTTAAACACCCCTGTGGGGCAAATTAAATGTGCTGATCATAGAAATAACAGAAAAGAGTTTTTCACCTCGCTGTGAATTTCAGAAACGTTACAGTAATATCCTTTAAATGTTTGGTTTTTTTTGTTACTTTATAACTGTAAAGAACAATTGATAAAATGAGTTCATCTGACTGATCATAACAAACAACTTTAAGTTCAAATTACTCTAGCTACTCACCGAATATCATCTTCATTTGCAAAAATAATCACAACCCTGGCGTTTGGATTTTCTCCAATTCTTTGAATAATTTTATCAAACTCTCCTGGTTTTGGTTCACGGGGGATTTTCACAGACTGTGAGATACACACACTCCCTGGGAAAAGAAAAAGAGACTTTATTACTGGTTGTAAAAAAACAAAAAATCATGTTAAAAATGTTTGCATCGAAGTCAAAACCAAATTAAATGCTAAAATATATAATTTCCAAACAGGTATGCCAAATGCACTGTCTGTGTGTGATAAACAGACCTACATTAAGGTTCTTACAGACAAGAGAATCCCTCTGTTGAGATGTTTACTTCAGAGTCGGATTTAAGAATCATTTGCTGAAAAAAATCAGTCTAAAAGAATGCTTCATTCACTCAGTGTTACAGTTACCGGAGTTTAGAGGTTAATGAATCAACAGAAGATTCACAAAAACCATTCCACCTCATTCCACTTAATTTTATTGGTCATTATTGTAGTCACTATGAACTGTTGTATACTTTCATAAGTCTATGAATAGTCAGAGATTTTCTCTCTTCTTTACGAAACAACTCAAAGTTTATGGCATCTGTTCTAGTTGAGGGGCTGCAGGGGAGCAATCTGGCTGTTGTGTGAAGAATTCAAGCTCTGATGAACACCTCACTTGTTTAGTCTGAACTCATTGTGTTAAAGTTCTGCTCTACTGGCTCCCTAAATTGTATCAAGACTCTCATTGTGTTTTTGTTATCTCACACGTTGTCATCTATGTTTAACAAACATGCAAACTCACTTGAGTAAGTTGTTGCAATCTTACAGTCTCCTTACTCATGTATCTGTTGTAACCTCTTATCAGCAAACAGATGCAGATTATGATCTTATAATTATAATCTGAGTGCTTGTACATTTCTATACACACTGAGAGTTGGCATCCCAAACAGAGGGCGTTTTGAAGCATTTGACCTGTCTTTGCCGAAGGGGACCATTGACTTGCATCAAGGTGTTAATTGGACAGAAAGAGACGCGTCGAAGACGCCATATGGAGAGATTTCCTAACAGCAGGAAGTCATACAGTCTCTCTCAGCTCTCTGCATATGTTCCTTTCAGTCAGGAGATATTTTTGAATGAGTAGGCCTCAAGGTAGAACTGAATGAGATGAGCATGTAGGGAGACAATCTATTTACCAGTAAACACTTTCTCAGCAGGTTTGTCTGGAATCAGTTCATGTTCTGTTGGTGGCATATTCTGTCAATACTGCATTAGGGATTATTGGTATTCTTAGTGAGTTTTATTTATGAAATTACATGAAAAATTTGAAAACAGGAAAGAAATTTGCATTTGTTAAACCATTTTAGTTTATTAAGAAAAATACAGATTAACATGTACAAAAAACAGCTATGTTATTTCTGAGTCTACTGTTGTGAGAAAACCAGTAACAGCCATGACACATTCAGAGTCAAGCCCAGAGACAAAGTGACAAGAGTGTCACAACATATGATTCAAGTCAATTACTGTTTGCAGACACAAACGGCAAAGAGAAAATACTAACAAAACACCTGTGTGTTTTAAGATGGCGTCAATACCACCTAAAGGTGTGTATCAGGTCATTGTCAGAAGAACTTCTCTGAAGTTTGAAAGTTTTCCCTGATTTTCTCCTTATGAAAGAAACAGAGGCATTATACCAGACATGATCTGAATCAAGTGTTTGTGTTCAGCTCAAAGCTTCATAGCCCTTTTTTCTGTGTTCAAGAGAAACAACACTGCATTTTCATGACTGATTGGATATCTGTCCCGTACACTTCAATACAAGAACGAAATCTAACAAGACAGAGAGAGCCATCAAACTAGATATACATTCAGATCTTCCTTTAAGCACGACACTTTTATCAACAGAATGTATGATGTTTTCTCAGAAAAGGTGCTTGCGGAGTACATTTTGGGCGAGACAAGCATTTTCAATTTGTTCCTATGGGAATTAATCCCATAATCCACTTTTAAAGTGCTGTGCTCGGTTTAGGTAGAAATGTATTGAAAACACATGCTCATCTTTACCCTGTCACGAAAATGACAACCACAATGCCAACCCCTGTCAACAAGACAGCTGTAAGGACGTTAAATTGTGCTTTGCTGCTGCACTTTATTCAGAGCATAAGTGGCCATTCAGTCACTTTGTCTTTCTTTTCTGTGATGATCGTCTGTTAGTTGATGGTGTTCATGTTCTGGATTTTCCCATGTTTCCCTGTTTCCCATGTCAAGTTTCCCATGATGATGAACAGTAGCAGCAGTCACCTTTAAAACTCACCAAATCTATTCCTTCATTTCAAAATTTGACCCTCAGTACAGACGCTTTTTAAATTTGACCAATTACTGAAACCAAGAAGATACTAAAAGCTCGAGGAAGGTGAACAAAAAGAAGCCACGCAGTATGTTTGTCTCAACTGGTTCACTGTTCTTTTCCAGTAGACTACTTATGGTTGGCAGAAATGTTCACTGGATTACCATCAACCTACTGAGGCATTTGGTAAGACACTCCAGTAACACACACAGTTCGAGTAAATAAGTGATGTCAATACGTTGTGAAAGTCCCATAAATCCATCCTTTGAAATAAGCATGAAATACAGAGCAGTGAGGCATTTCACAAACACACTGCTTTTTAGCTCAGTCCCTGTAGGCTGGATTGAATTAAATCGTGACAGGGCTGCCCCTCACTCTGCAATTGAAGAGATGTGTTTTATATTCCATAAGTCTTAAGGGAATGTTCAACAAATCATGGTGTCATCAAACATTGCAGGCATATAGGCTTCAAGTCTGTGGTTTAAAGGAGGCTACAAGGCAAAGATGCTCTCTTACCGTGTTCCCGGGATTTTTGTATAAAGGCATCCACGCCGCTCTCTCCATAATTGCCCTCAGATGCCACCGTGGAGACATAGTTCCAGTGCATGGCCCTGACGATATCCACCATAGCCTGAGCCTGGTATGTGTCTGGAGGCACCACACGAGAAAAGAAGTCATAACGTGTGTTGTCACTCAGCTCGGGTGCCGTGGAGGCATAACTCACCTGCGGGATCTGTAAGAGAGACAAAAGCATAAATCACATTCAGACACTGAAGAACACATTTCCCAAAACCCCTTGCTGAATATAACACACTCCATCATCACAACTACATCCCCCACTGCACCATCTCTAACTCAGACACGCTGGTGTACTCAGAACTACAGCATCCATTCAGAAAGAAGGGGTGTGTGGAAGACAACAACAAACCGTTCAACAACTGTCACACTCTCACAAAACGGTCACAATCTCAAAACAGTTTACAGAAACCCCAGTGAGAAGAGAGACTCCTCAGATTTTCTCGGACGGATCATTTGGAGAATTCTTGTACACATAATCAGACGTGCCTTAAAACTGAAACAATTACTGTACAACAGATCACCTGTGATGCTGGAATAAATGAAGCTAATGTCTCATATAACATGATGGATGCCTTGCACAGGAATGTCATTTATTAACTTGGCTATTGTGAGAATATTCACTGACAAAACAGCAACAGTACAGCACTATTAAAGGAGCTCATTAATCTGCAGAACAAAATATATTAGACAAAATGATTCAATGAGTGAACATGAGGCTCCTCTTCCACATGAGGGCCAAATTTCACCCAAAAATAAAAAATAAAATACATTTGTAAACATTATTTCATCATAAACTGCTTTTAAAATTAAACCTAGTAGTCCAGAAGCATTTTAGAAATGACAGTTTAAAGGAAAATCCATCTTGTTTCCCACAATGCACATAAATCTCCATGATACTACAAATAGAAGAATAGGAGAGTCACTTACATATAAGTGTGGAATAAAAACATTTGTCAATATCTATATATCTATCTATATTTTACACAGATTTTACCAATCTGCCAAACATTTGCAACCATGAATTATATGTAAATGTGACAGGATTAGTTCAAATGACCCTGCTGAGTTCTCTGACAATGATTTATTTCATATTCTGTGCTGAAACAGGTGACAGGAAACAGATTATGATGAATGTCCTGAGAAATGAAGGTTACAGCTGTTGCTTCTCCTCACACCTGCACATCAAAAATAATTTCCAATAAGATTTATTAAACAGATGGTCTAGGTGAAAGACATCTAATTATAGACGGCAGCTTTGTTTGAAATTAAAGTGTCTGTACATATGCTTTTATTCATTTGCTTTGAGCAAAGCACATATGGATGCAATGGTGTATGCATAGTAGTCCTTTAATTCAAGCATTCATTTTGTTATTAAATTGTTCACTGTCATGGCCCATTGTGAATGCCAGACACCCACTATGGACTACTGTTGCATTCCTGTCATGTTATCGAAAAACATAATACAGCGAATATGCTTTGCGCCTCTTCTGTAAATCTAATATCGAACTCTGACTCCCTGTAAAATTATGACTCCCTTGTTTCTTCCTACTGTGGTTAGGATTATGATTAGATGTGAAGGGGGGGGTTCCGGATAAAGACCAGTCAGGTGCAGGGGAGTCGTAATCTCATGGGGAGTTCAACTTTAGAACAACACCAGAAGAAATTTGTGGGCAGACTAATTTGAAACAAATATCCTTCCATTTCCAACAGAGTCTCAACTGATATGCTGACAGTCGCCTCAATTTTAACATCTGTTACTGTCTGTTACTGTCAAACCGAGTGGAGCGGCAAATGGCTGAGCAATGAGAATATAAAAACAGACTGACAAACAAAACTCAGAATTACTGAACAAAACAGATTGGCTGTGCGCTATGAATTTATTCTAGCGAGGCAAAGGTGTTTATGTGAGTCAAAAAGCCTGCTCCATTTTCAGTGAATGTTTGCCAGAATAATTTGAGAGGAGACACATCCTTCTAAAAATAGACAGTATATTTGATCACTGTGTATTAATTTGGGCACAAGCTTTCTGTGGTGTGTTGGAAATAATACAACAATCTACATTTATTACATTACATTTATGCTTTTGGCAGACGTGATAAAAACGATTAAGCAATCAAACCTCCATCATTTATTTGATTACTCACATTAAAATAGTGAAATCAGTCATGACATGACAGATGGATTTAACACTAATTCCACCATGAAGGTTTTAGTTTAGTTTAAGCCCAATAATGACAATATTGTGGGTTTCAGTTTACAGACTGATCTGTTATGGGTTAGAGAGTGAACACTGAAGGTTTACAGTGAGATTTAACTTGTTACAGAGATTTATTTACCAAACCAGAGAGAATACATCACATTTAATCTCTCATACTCACACACCCATTCTAGAAAAGCCTTTATAATTCACTCTTTTGACTGTAACGAAAACTATGTAATGACTAATTAATTTTGACATAATATCTGCTGTGATGCCCATGTATTAACGTATATGTGATTTTTGTTTTTGAATTATTTAAATTCACCTAATGCTCCAGCCTGATTCAGAATAACAGCCCCTTACAGGCACCCATATGAACAGTATAACTGTATATAAACATTAATCAGAATGTGTGAGGGTAGCAATTCAGTTAACTCATTATAAAAGAAAAAGCAGAAAGCGTCACCGCAATCGTCTGCTCATTAATAGACTTGCTGAATGCTATTTTCCAGCATGCCTGAGATCTCTGTTTAATATCTCCATCACTCAGTCCTGACCTTTGTAGATTTACTGCTCCTCTGCACAAGGGAAAATGGCATCTAGTCAATCTTATCTTTTTTAGCATCTCCAGCATTTCTGGAAGACCATCACCATGGTGCTTTTTTATGACATTGTCTTAGTCAATCAAATTATTATGAGATTCGTTTTCAAACGGAACTCCTGACGTTCAACTGAACATATCCTTCTTCATTTCTACAGTAATGACACAGTCAGGGAACAGAGTCGAGTATTTCAGACTCTCAGCAGACTGACTGATGTAAAGAAACTGGGAACATCATTTGTAAAGGTCAATCTACTGATCAGAGGTCAGAGTGTATGAGCCGTGAGACAGTTGGGTTTTCTCACTTCATTACAGTCACTTGTTAGAGTGGACAGGATATAGATGCTGCAGGGGCAGAAAATGAAAACAGAATCAGTAGCAGATAACAGCTTGTTTGTTACACTGCGGAGGAAAAAACTGAAGCTTGTATTGTATGGAATTGTCAAAGGAAGCTTCTGCAGTTTTAAAATACCTGTTATTTGGGAACATTATGAAATTATGAAGTAATCCTTTGAGCAAATATCTGTGGTAGTTTGCTTGTGCTGTCATCCTCATATTTAAAAAACACACATTAGTCACCTGTTAGCTTCTTTTACATTTTGCAAACATTTTAGTCCAAAGCAACTTACAACAGGGTATCAGTTTTATATTAGGCCATGTATTCCCTGAGATTCGAACCCGTGACCTTGCTGTTGTTGAGGCTAGTGGAATTACAGAACACCTGTCCCCTTTCCCTCTTTGTTTAAGGCAGATTAATCCAAAGACAGATATGTATATATATATATATATATCTGTGTGTGTGTGTGTGTATATAAGTTTCATTAAAAACATGGCAAATTATGAAAATCTGGGCAACCATGACAGCAGATCTAAAGGAATACAATTTGTCAAATAAAATCTGAATTGACATTTTGCTGAATGTTGGCCTCACTTAAGCTTAATGCAGTGCAGGATAAGAAAACCTGTGAACAGAAGCTAATAACAAGACATTTGTGATAAACCCACACTGCCTTACTGCCTCTTCAACTGGGGAAAAGTATCAGTTATAAATGCTCACAAGCAGTATCAATTATTCAGAGTCGCCTCTGCTCTGTGGCTCTCATTGGCTGATGTGGGTGATATATTGGCAGGAGGAAATACCACCTGCTTCATTATGATCATTAACTTCCATCTCAGCCTGACTAAACCACACATTTTTATCTGACTGAAAATGAAAGCACTCCACATGAGCAGTTAACAGCATGATTGTTGGGAATCTATTTATTGCTGGGTATAATCTTCCCTTAAGTTGGTCCCATAGACCTGAGCTATGAATCTCCATACTCCTGTTTAAAACACCACTGCAGCATAATGCAAACTACTGCAGATATTATTCTCAAAAATGATTAGGCGAAATGTATATTCATGGCATGCAGAAAAGTAGTTTTCTGTTCAGACTGTAAGAAGCTTTTGCTCTATGCAAACAGATGCAAAATGTCGAGTCTAAAGAGGCTTGTGATTTCACTCAGAATGTCAAATTAGCATTTTTAACAATAAAACAAACAACTCTGTTCTGAACCAAGCTTGCAGCAATGCACTGTGGATCACATTCTCTGTGAAAAATACGCAGAACATTTGCTTAGATTTTGACAAAAACAAGGTATTTTAGGAGGCTGCAAGTTGCCTGACAATTGAAACATCCTTAATGTGAGACGTGCACACGATGTCTTAAAAACACTGCCTACGTGGTTTTGAAACAAAGCAAATATGTTGCAAGAATCAACACAGACGAAGAGTGTTCTGGAGATGAAAAGTGTAAAGGTGCTTTTGCTGTGTCAAATCGAGCCTTGCCTCAACGTGCTGAGCACTAAAATGACTCTCTAAATGTCAACAACTGCATAAATACATGCACATTTGCAAACACAAGCGTATTCTTTTGGGTTTTGTCACATGTACTCTGAGCTCCTGGCAGCCCAGCACACTTTGGTCTCCCGTGATTATGAAACAGTTTTTGTTAAAACTATTAGATGTGTTAGGTAAAAAATTATCAAACATAAAATTAACCTAGCAGGAAACATGCTATTATTCCATTCTGTGGCCCAAGATTTGTACAGTAAGAAAGATAAGTAAGATATTTTTAAATGATTTTTAGTAAACTTGGTTGGTTTTAGTAAATGGTTTTAGTAATGGTTTTAGTAAACTTTTTATTGATAAATATTATTGCTAAAATCAAATTTTTTATGTGTTTTGGGCCTTGATTTGGTAATCATTGGTGGAAAGTCTCTGCTCCACAAGGTTTTCCCTGTTGTCCTTGTAGTTAAAAACTGTTTATCAACATGGAGCAACAGGCGGGAGTCCTCAGAGTCAGCAGATAAAGATTCAACTGTTCTGTCAAGAGCAATGACAGTTCACAAGTCACCCGCGGGGTGAAGCTCTGCTCTTAACTTCAGCCTGGAAGGTTTTCATACTCTGACACATTACTCCAAACTGCCTCTGATTCACTCCATCTACCAAACGCAAAATCACGACAAACTGCTGCCTGTGACAGCTGAAGAGAATATAGGTGCTTAGAAAAGATCACAGCTCATAAGTAAATCATAACAATAAAGACTACAGTAAGACAGAATGTGTAATTTGTCATGCATTAACTGCGGCCCTTTGTCACTGTGAAAGCTTTGAAATATTACTGCCTTATCACTGTTATCACCAAACAACTACAGTATTTATGGTTTCTCTCTCATCAGTGGATACACATCAAACACTGAAGCTGATAAATGGTTTTGTTATGCCGATAAATGAGTGCCAAACACGCAAGAGAGACAGAGAGCAGGTAAGTATCTAGTTTAAATGTTAGAAGAGAAATATGTGACAGCATAATATGTTTATTTTTATTTATATGTTTTTTTTTATTAAAAGTAAAATTCAGCTCTAAGTATGTTCATTAAGAACTGAAGTCGATTTTTATCTAGATTTTTGTATTTCCACAAGCTCATTAGAGATTGTGTTACTTCTGCGAATCCGTGGAACTTTTTTTGCGTGCAAACTCATTCAAATTTTAGCAGTGAATAAAAACTCCAAGTCTTGTTATATGCAAAATGAAAGTACAACTAGAGAAGAAAATCAGTTCTCCTCAAACATCTCTTTACCCATGTGAATATAGACGTGAATATTTAAAGCACCTGACACATCATTCATGATGGTGATGATTTTTTTACGTAAAATGCCTTGAAGGAGCTGTGTGTGCAGGTCTGATGTTTAATAATAATTTAAAATAAATAAATATAAAACACAAAATTAAATAACATCCTACTGCATTACAGAACACAATCAAAAATAAAACAAATGTAATTCCATGCATGTGACAACAAGTTACTGGATTCCATCATGTCTGAAATATTCCCAGAAGTAGACCTTCAAACCGCTTTTAACAGTATAGCTACAGAACCATCCAAATCCACCACCACAATCGAAATGGGAATGTGGAAATTTGTAATTGCAGTTTTCAATATCTCAGCCACATATAAACACACACACATACAGAAATGTGAGGCTTTCAGCCATTATGCTGCAGTTTTTCTCAATGGCACTACGACAATAGATTGAACTGAACCGCAGTTAGAAACACAGCTGCTCACTGAATCCATTTACACAAGTGAATAACTTAATTGAAAACAACTCAAAACGAAATTCGATGAATTTCCATTTAACAGAACAGAGCTGGAGTCAGTGTGAATTGTTGTTGAGTCTAATTGAATTGATACAATATATTTGTACATAGTAGAAATCTGAGGTCAGATATTGACCCTAATTTTAGCGTGAAGAAAAAACATAAACAGCTTATTTACAAGTGTTATGGTAGAGGCTCCCGTACTGCCTCCCCAAACCACCAGGGGGAACCGTCACCTGAATATTAGGTTACTTTGGACTACATTTCCCATAGGGTCACATCCCTGGGACTGATTACTTCCTGCTCACCTAATCCTCATTAACTCTTGTGTATATAAACCCCAGCATTGGCTTAGCTCATTGCAAAGTCTTGTTTTGCCCTGGCTAATGGTTCTGAGCGGCTGCGGCTGCGGCTGCTGCTGCTGCTGCTGCTGCGTGACACATCACACTCACACACACACACCCATCACACACACAGACACATCACACACACAGACACATCACACTCACTCACACACACAGACACATCACACACACACCACACAGACATCACACACTCACACACACAGACATCACACACTCACACACACAGACATCACACACACATCACACAGACATCACACACTCACACAGACATCACACTCACACACACACAGACATCACACTCACACACACACAGACATCACACACACACACATCACACACAGACATCACACACACAGACATCACACTCACACAGACATCACACACACACCACACAGACATCACACACTCACACACACACACACAGACACATCACACACACACAGACACATCACACACACATCACACTCACACACACAGACATCACACACACACAGAGACATCACACACACACAGACACATCACACACACACAGACACATCACACACACAGACATCACATACACAGACATCACACACACACACAGACATCACACACTCACACAGACATCACACACTCACACAGACATCACACACTCACACACACAGACATCACACACACACACACACACAGACATCACACTCACACACAGAGACATCACACTCACTCACACACACAGACATCACACACACACAGACATCACACTCACACACACAGACACATCACACACACACAGACACATCACACACACAAACATCACACAGACATCACACTCACACACACAGAGACATCACACACACAGAGAGACATCACACACACACACAGACATACACACACACACAGACACATCACACACACACACAGACACATCACACACTCACACAGACATCACACACACAGACATCACACACACAGACATCACACAAACACAGACATCACACACACACCACACAGACATCTCACACACACAGACATCACACACACACAGACACATCACACAGACACCACACAGACACATCACACACACACCACACAGACATCACACACTCACACACACAGACATCACACACACATCACACAGACATCACACACACATCACACAGACATCACACACTCACACAGACATCACACACTCACACAGACATCACACACACACAGACATCACACACACACACAGACATCACACACACACACATCACACACAGACATCACACACACAGACATCACACTCACACACATCACACTCACACAGACATCACACACACACCACACAGACATCACACACTCACACACACAGACATCACACACACACAGACACATCACACACACACCACACAGACATCACACACACACAGACACATCACACACACACCACACAGACACATCACACACACACACAGACACATCACACACACACACCACACAGACATCACACATACACACAGACATCACACTCGCACAGACATCACACTCGCACAGACATCACACTCACAGACGTCACACTCGCACAGACGTCACACTCACACAGACATCACACACATACAAACATCACACTCACAGACGTCACACTCGCACAGACATCACACTCGCACAGACATCACACAAGTGCTCTGATGAAGGAGTGCGAGTCCCCACAGACCTGATGAACTCCAGCTGTGTGCTGTGTGTTTGCCCTCTGTGGACACTATCCATACACACAAAACAGATTTCACTTTTAGACCAAATGAGGCATCTGTTATATATTACATGATTCTGATTGGTCATCCTACAATCAAATATTGACCATTGTCCCTGACAACCAATTTCGTACAGTGTTTCCTGTGAACATGAAATGAATCACAAGACACCGTGTTGTGATTGTGTCCCTTCTGTGAATTGTTGTATATGTGCTAATTGAATTTCTCTAAACTGAGGCTCAGCACAGAATTGCTGCTTTTATAAATAATGAAGGTGATAAAAAACCTGTTTGGGGTGGAAAGGTATTGATTTGGTGTTTAAATATAACTATTTCAAACAGCCAAATATAAGAAAAAACACCAAACAAAGAGCAATTTTTAGAAAACAATTTTATCTGTTCTTCATCTGTTTCTATGCAGTTGTCCTGTATTCATCTTAATCTAAATTCAGTTATCTGCTTCTACAGAAACTTCATCCTTATTACAGGATATTACAGGATTTGATGCATTAACACAAAGCTATGTGGTTAATAACTAATATGTATATTTTTCGTGCTTATCCGCTGAGTTGATGCAGCTCATTTGGAGTGTACATAAAACACGTCTGTGAAAATTCTATAGCCGTCTGCAAATATATTTTACCCGGCTGCTCACCTGCGACACTTCTGTTATATAGTTCATCGGGTGTATATGCCTACAGCAAAGTGTTAAATCAGACATGTGTGAGAGCTCTGAAATCAACATTCATCTAAAATCAAAAGTGCACAGATGTGTGATTATGACCAGCAAGTTATGAAGACATTTCATTCTCAGTGTTTGTGGTGGTAAGACACTGATCTGATTTGTGTCTGATTTACACATTATGCTTATGAACGTCATTTGTGATAGAACTGCTCATCAAGTCTGGCTTGCTGTCGTGAAGAGACTTTCCAAACACAAGTCTAGGCAGAAGATCCTGCTGGAAAAGATGCTGGAGGGAATAAAGCTGTTGTTGTTTTCTGACTAGCAGGTTGGATTTTCATTAAGTCCATAGAAGTCTAAAAAGCCAAATCAATAAACATCAACAGCCCCTATAACCTTTAACCTAAATAACTACAGCGCTGCAGTGCAGCCTGTGAGATATTAGAAGCATGCTGCAGAAATATCAGCACCCATGCAGCTTTACAGAACATCACATTTCCTGGCTCATCCACAAATTGCACTGACTGCTGATTTATTCCTGATACATTTCAAAGATGTTCTGCAGAGTCAGATCAATCTTACATAATCATGCTTGGTCTGTCACAGATACTCAATAACAAATATTCCATTAGCTATATATTAGCTATTAACTACTGGTCTGATGTTGGTTTGAGCTGCTTAAATGTTTGTTAGCTGCTTAAAAGTTAGTTTTGTACACTAATAAAATAATTGTGTTAACATATTCTTTTATTAACCAGCTGAATTAAAAAAGTTTTTGAAATGGATGACTTAGACTTAATGCAGGAAAGCAGCCAATAAGAGCCCAGCATATAAAACTCCTTCAATACTGTTTAAAATAATTTGAATGTGATAAATGAAGAAACTAGCTGATAAAATGCCAAATTGTAGGCCAAGGGAAGCTACTTTAAAGATGCTAAAATACATCAAAACTTTGAGGCCAAAAGATGAAGAGAAAAGTTTTGAGTGGGGAAATGGAGAACTGATGCTATTATTTGGAATAAGGGAGAAATGCTTTTAACAGGTCATGGGATTAAACAAAAATGATCATTATACTCAAACATACACTTATATGTTTATGTGTGTGTGTTATTGGTGTGGATGATTTAGATTACTAGGTCACCCATCAACTCAGGAAGCAAGGAAACAGCTCATGATCGAACTTTTTCTCATTATGGGCCCATTAAAGTACTCTGGTCAGCCTGTCTGGTCTGAAGCTCCACTTATCTGCTCTCAGTTGGGTAACAGAGAGTGAGGGCCTGAGCCTCTTTCTGGATGTTATTAGGGCTTGCTAATAACAACTGCTTTGTAGTTGGCACACTAATTCTGAAAAACAAAAGAGCCTGTTGTAAAGATCTCTGGTAAATGAACTTCTCCAGCTGAGGGGGCACCTTTAAGAGGCAGTCTACATAACAGCAATAACACACGCTTGGTGCTTCTCTCATCTGACTGAATGTTTGTAAGTTTTGATTTTCCCCTGAGCACACAAATTCAGTTCAGACTTTTTTCTGTTTTACTGCTTTATTTCAACATTCTTTAATGGCCAGCATGTTTTTCACAGAAATGAGTACCTCTATCAGGTAATATCCAGAAAACACTCAATTTCACCAGAGAACAACATGTATGCCTATCATCACAATACAGAATTTCACATTCCCTTGAAATCACTGTGAAATTTCTTGATATTTCAGTTTCTTGATAGAGCTCTATCGCTATTTCAAACAATTAACCGGCATGTATCAACATATACATCAACGTCACTCCACTGAGGAAGTAGAAAGCTTTCATAAGTGACTCGCTGCTGCTGGTGCACTTGCCTTTGAGTGCACTTGACAGCATAAACAGATCTGAGGGTCGGCTTGGCTATCAGCCCTAATCTCATGGGGTTGAAGAGAAATGGGCACACCAAGCAGATACAGACCAGGACCGTTCATCTTGATGTAGTTGTCAATCACTCACTGCGGTATTAAATCAATACACATACGGCACTACACACTACAATCTCTGATTGACTCTCAAAAAGAAAGCTAAGACTTTAATGAGGAGCAAGTAAACCATTCGCAAGACTCTGAGCACAGACAAATTCATCAAGCACTGTAGTCTATCCATTCAATCACGAGAGCCTGTCAAGGGAAAATGAATTCACTCGCCACGCAAATAATGTAAGCTGATGTCTTCTGCAGTGCAGAGTTTCATTTTATGCAGTGTTAACTGATTGTATCATAAACATTCTCTATATGTATAAATTCTCTATTCTCTATACATAAAAAAAATCACAGACTGATATTTATAATTCACTAATTCAATTAACGACTCACGTTATATATGTAAGACACGCTGCTATACATCATGTTAAACCCACAATCCACAATATTCGGATTCCTCATCTAAGGTGAATCTGAAACTGCAGTTCATCAAGATGAAACATTACCCACGTAAACATAATTATCCCTGAACAGTAGTGTTGTTTTTGCCAAATCTCTATGATTTACTGTCTCAGAAGACAAAAAGAATAGGTGTCAAAGCACTGAATGATTCTGCTGTTTACCTTAAACAAGCGCAGGATATTGGCCACCATTATGGAAACAGAACTGGACGACGCACCGATGACGCCCACCACTCTTTCAGGTTTGGTAACGATGGGCGATCCTCCGCCCTGGCACTTCACGTCCGTTCCGTCTTTCTCGATGAGTGCCTGGACGAAAGTGAGTGACTGCTCCAGAGCGTGGGTGTCCCGTGAGCAAGTGTCCAAAATACGAGCTCCCAGGGTAATGTTTGGAAGAAGTTCAGGGTCGTTGTTGATTCGGTCCAGTGCAAAGAGCATCGCTTCCAGACGATGGATGCCCTTCTCCTTTTTAATCTCGCCGCAGGGCTTGCCCTCATGGCCCCGGGCGTGAACTGGAAACAGACCACCCAAAGAAATATCTCCATCAATACGGATGGAATTCAGATGTGTGTGGCCTGGACCTTTCGGCTTCGCAGCCATTGCAGGCAGAAAGAGGTAGAAAAGAACTAGTGTTGAAGTCTGGCAGTGATGGCTGGACCATCCAACCATTTTACTCACATCTGAAAACATTTCTGTAACCTGGTTTTATTCAACTTTGTCTTTTTTTGGATGGGTCAATAGAAGCACCCTTTCACAGGGCACAGTCCTTTAAAGTTCATAGTGATGTCACTCTGAAATGCATTTATAACTGAACAAACTGCTCATCTGATTTATCTTCCCTCACAGAACACTCTCCTCCAGAGTCTTGTGATGAGAGTTGAGGTTAACTATACGTCTTTGGTCACTGCTCTCTCTAGGTTCTGTAGGATCTGGGATTCTTCTGTAGACACAGAGTTTCACCCACCTGTAAACCCCTTCCTGAAACATAGAGGAAGACACGAGTGAGGTAAGAACCACAAGAAAGCAGTTCAGTCAGATGTTTCTACATCAGTGTGGCCCATTTCTGGTTTCCCTCATAAACTTTCTAACTCAAACAAACCCACTGAAATGTCACTTTTCGTATGTACCCCCACCCCCTGCTTGAACCTGAAACGTTGCTATGGGTTCCCAAGGTCGAGAGCAATATGTGTTGGCTCTCACATCTTTTCAATTTCTGAATGAAAGTGCTGCATTCCAGTTACAAGAGAGAGAGAGAGAGCAAGAGAGAGTGAGAGAGAGAAAGAGAAACCTACAGAGAGAGAGAGACAGAAATACAGAAAGAGACAGAAAGAGGGAGAGAGAGAGAGAGACAGAAATACAGAGAGAGACAGAGAGAGGGAGAGAGAGAGAAAGAGAAACCTACAGAGAGAGACAGACAGACATACATACAGAGAGAGACAGACAAACAGAGAGAGAGGTAGCGAGAGAGAGGGAGAAATACAGAGAGAGACAGAGAGAGGGATATACAGAGAGAGACAGAGAGAGGGAGAGAGTGTTATCTATACACCATAATGTGCCGTTTCCATTTCTTCCCCCATCTGAAATAAGCACTGATAAAGAATATATGTTTGGTTGCATTTGGTTATCTTTCACTGCACTGGTGACTGCAGGATAAGTTCTCAGTAGGAATTGTTACATCAGTAACCTTAAGGTCATTATTTAGTTTAAGAAAATGAGATTTCATTTGTACAATACTGATCTGCTACATCTGTTATCATTACACCCTTAATCATTGACTAACATTGAGTTTCTGTATGTTCAATATGAATAAGCACATTTTTGTGGGGAATGAAAAATGAGCTTTAATGGTTTTATATATGCCGAAATGATTTTTTTAAATAAATTGCCATTATTTGTGAAGTCTACACAATATTTTTATCAGGATTCAGCACCTGAGCTGTTTTCAGCTCATACAGAAAGCTGGAAAAACTTTGAGCAGAAAGACCCAAATTCACCTTATGCATAAAGACACTATTAAACCACATTATATACTTTCACATACAGTCTCTCATAGCTTCTTTTGTCTATTTAATTAGAGCTCTTTAAAACAAAACCCTGCATTTCAGCAACACGTAGGCAGCAACACTTGATCACAGAAAACATTCACTCTCAATCATTTGGTATTTCATTCACTTCAGTTATTTACCACACACAGAGAAAGCACAACAATTTCCTGAAACGAACGTTTTTATACATCTAACTGACCTGCTCTCACTCTTATGTCTGTTCAAGTTTTCCACCTCTTCTCCCATTGTATCTCCTATTGTAACTCTAAGTGTATAATTTTGTCGTCTGTTTCTCATAGTATGCATACTGCAGAATACAAATCCTTACTCTGTAGGGGAACACTGAGCAACAGGCTAATATCGTAAATCTTGGCTGGCATGATGTGAAGAGAAATTTTTCTAGAGGTATTATTTCTCATATCATGGTATTATAACCAATATCATACTCGAGTGTGTGCTCAAGTAAATATTGTATATGGCAATTATAAATAGTAATGAGATCTTTATCTGTTTTCCATAATAATCAATATGCATTACATATTGAAGGCTTGCATTAGACTCCGCCTCCTAACTCTAAATGCTAAGCTGTTAGCGTTGTGGGAAGAAGAACAATTACTTATTGTGCGCAGCGGAATTTTAATAAATTGTTGTCTCGCAGGAACTGTTTCTATAGAGTAAACATGCCTGATGAAATTAAACCATCCTCATGCTCTTCTGAAAATCACGTGTACCAGCTGCAGAATTTGGATCACATTGCACCCACGCCTGCCTTTCACATGCATCTTTTTTAAACACCTCCTCGTATCATTTTTTTAAGCACACTGGGCTGACACCATGCAGTCAGTGAGCTCTGTAACTGATCTTAAAATAATAATCTCTTCCCATCTCTTCCAGAAGCAGAGCTAATGTGGAGTGGCCACAATGTGAGTGGATTCAGCGCTAGTGTTCTTATACTGGGAGTGGAATGTTTGTAAAAAGACTGAAGGTGTCACAGTTGGTTCAATGCACAGTTCCAGTGGAGAAGTAATTTAGACTTTTTTTAGACAGTTTAATCAGTGTTGAGTGAACCTGTTTTCCAATTCACAGCCAGTATCACTGTGTTTCTTAGAATAGATCAGGGTTTTTTACACATCAGTTTTGTATGATTAGAAGAGAGGAGAAAATGAAACACACTTTGAAAAACGCTTACTGATGATTAATGAAAAAACATTCCTTCTTTGTTTTGTACTTTTCATTAATATATCGTTCCCATTAAATCTGTCAATAACCCACTTGAATTTCAAAAGATAAAAAATGATGGTTTGATAATATTATGTTCCTAACAGGGTGAATCTCATTAAACAGAATATTTTTTTGTTATTTTAGAACAGTTGTTATCAAACTGGGGTACAGTTAATTCAAGACTAAAATTAGCTGTTTTTCTCACAGTGTAGTTTACACAGCACAATGTTAGTGGTAATGTAAGATAAATAGTTCAGTGACCTCAGTCAAATAACAAATCAATATATCTTTTACGTGTAAGAGTGAGTGTGCGTCATACGTTCGACATTTACAATAACTGGATATGTTTCTCATTCTCTGTCACACCTGCAGTGCACCTGTGATTTCTGGAGCGAAAGAATCTTAAAGCTGTAGCTTTAAGACGTGTTAAGTCGTTCATTTTCAGATGCCGAGCTGCAGCCAGTCATTGCTGAGAATAAACAGTGTCATTTAAAAATTTGCTTAACTTAACAACACCTGCTGAGGCTAGAATTATTGTGTAAATGGTGACTGTAAACACTCCAGCAAAAACAGCATTACAGTGAGCAGAGAAAGAGCATCTCTTACATCATGAAGATCAAGCCTGTTTTAATTACAATGCTCACAGGTTCTGTACCAGCTTCTTTATTTTGCCCACAAATGTCTGCAGGTAATTAAAGACTGAACTGCTTAACATACATTCAACATCAGTTTTGTTGATAATTTTTTAGATTCATGCAACACATTTCCAGCCACAAGTTATTCATCTGTCTCCATACTGTTACGTGAAAAAGAGTTTTATTTTACAGTAGATGGGCTTACTCAAATCCCTTGTTAGGACATGGTGTGTCCTGACTAGTAGTCTTAGCTGTAATAAGGTAAAAACGCTAACTATTTCAAACTATCCCTTTAACATCTTTTTAGTGTAAGCTAATAAAATGAAAACTAAAATAAACAGAATGCTTTCAAGTTGAATAACAGCGGGCAGGTGGAAGGGATTAAACAAACACAGTGAAGACAACGTCTGTCTGTCTAACGCTCTCTCTGCAGGAGTAGGCAGGGGTAGGCAGTGTAATTCACATTGCAGCAGGAAGATAGAGCAGGGAGGGTAAAGAGACCTCCACACACACACACACAAATGTTTTTTTCTTCTGTCTGCAGGTATGCTGCAGTGTGATATCACTACAAACGTCAAACAGTTTTGTTTCAGGACTGAAGATTTTACATCAGATTAATACACCAGTGTTAGTGATATTACAATGAACTGCTCAAAATGCTAAATGATTGGAAACCAGACAAAACCAGAAGCTCCACCTTAAACTTACATGATTGGTTGAGCCAATGTTGGACAAACTGAGACGCTCAAAACAGACAGCATGACGTGTTGATGTTTAATGTTTACACGAGCAGTGATAAGAGAAAGTATTTAAATTCACATTTACATTAAATGTACATATTTACCTTGTGTAATTTTGTTCATGTCAAAATACTGCAGAAAAGAATTCAGCACAGGGTCTTTACCATCAACAACTAAAGATATGTAAAGAACTTTTCCTCCATTTTGAAAAATACACTTATTACGCTCTCCTAACTCATTAAAAACACTTTCAACTGCAAACACAGTACAACTACAAACTGAAATATTTTCTCTGTGATTATTGAAGTGCACCACTGTTTCAATTTGAGCATATTGACTCGCATGTCAAAAGTGTCTGCTGCGCATCAATAATGCAGCGTGAAAGCTGCAGTGTGTATGTTGATGAAGTAGATTATTAATTATGCATCTGCTCTGACCTGCATTATTCGGTTAGTTTTATCAGTCAGCGCCCAATAGATGCAGCTGGTACAAAGTGTTTTGATTAAATTGTCAGTTCCATGTCACACTGTAAGAAAACACGACAGCTTCAGATACTCAGTGTTGCTATTTTCCCTTTAAGATTGGCACAGGTCGATAACATAGCATATATCATATCATAGCATTTGTGTTCACCTGCAGAAGCTGTAGCACTCAAGATTGAGTAAACATTTTTGAAGGCGACCATTTCCAATAATCACACTTTTAAACACATCCTGATAAAACAGCTCTGCTTTCCCCCCCCAGAAATGAATTCTCAGCCTGGAGATAAGGTTTTGTGCTTTATAACGTGTGTAAAGATCTAGTATGGGGGTATTATTATTTTCTTAAGGCATTTGCTGTTCCTCTTCAAGTTTTGGAGAAAACGGATTCTGCCTTTAAAAAATGCAAACTACAGTGAGTCTCTGCGTCTGACAGAGCACTAATGAGTAAATATTTTACCATAACAGGCTAAAAGACCAAGCAATCGCCAACAGATTAATTAACTTTATTATGTGGCACTAGGAGAAAGTGTGTTTTGGTATGTTTTTTGTATTTGAAATTAAAAAATCCCTAGTTCAGGTGTCACACAGATGTTATCAATAGACACATGCTGGTGACGCTTTCCTGGGTACGTACCCATTGAAATAAAATACAAAACAGGGTTGACAGAATTCACAATGTCAGAATTCACAAAGTGAAACCTACTTATGAGGTCATATACTATAAGTAAATCTCAGGGGTTGATTAGGATTTAGCCCCATTTAGGTTGAGAAGCTGTTACAAATAGCTGTGTATTAAATTTCAAATGTGTGTTGTATCTGGCTCGTTCAGTAATTCTCATAGTTGTGACATTACAACCACATGGCAGTTAATACCACTAAAATGTAGGATACGTATACTGAATAAGTAGAAAAATTAATGAGTAATGTGCTCAAAACTAAGCGATGGCTAACATTCATATCAGAGAGACTGTTTCTGTGCATAAAGAGGAAGTGATCTGTCTTACTGCAGCTCTTTGATTTCCCCTGGCTATAAACTCAGACATACTGGTGCAATTTGTCATCTGACAATACTGCCTGAAAGCCACTGAGAGAGTCTGCCACCTCACAGAGACAATGCTCTCTCATGCAGCTCAGCTCTGACATCAATGAAACACTTCCAGTCAAGACTGTAAGCCTGCTTATTTTTGGAAAACAGAGCCTTTACTTCATCCTGGAAAGCTCCTGAGATGCTAATTAGGTCCTCTCCAGTAAAAAAAAAACAGTGGAGCCCTCATTTCACACAACTAACTTTAATTTTAGCAGCGCACTTTAAAACTCCAGATACTAAGAGAGTGAATTAAGACTGTTTGCAGTACAGAAGGTCTAAGACTTGACCTATTTTCAGGTACTATAGTACAGAAATGTATTATATTATATATTTACAGGGAAAGATAAAGACTCCAGTGGGGGCTGCAGTCTGTTTGCACTTTTTAGCATCTCTCCTGACTGTTTGACCTGTCTGTGGGGTGTCAATTTATTCAGACAGGAAGTCACCCAGGTGTCCATCAGTACACTAGATTATATATAAAGGGCTCAATCTGTTGTGTAAATTGTACAGGTTCTATAAGTGCTGTGAAAATGTCTCTTTGTAAAACAGTGACACTCAACTCAATGTTTATTCAAAGAACAACCTTTCAGTAACAAAGCCTACACCATGAATCTTCTAGAGAAACAGTCACTAACCATAATTCTCTCCGATTAGACTATTGTTAGGTGTTTAGCATGAGAAACTTTGGCTAAATAATAAGTGAATGATTCTAAAAAAATACAGTTCTGCTAAGAGACATATGACAACCGATGTTATAATTAAGCTTTACAAACACAATCTTAATTGGTTAGTTCTGTTCAAGTCATCAGTTAAAGGGTATTCATGGTCATCTATTTCTGGAAAATATTAATATATTGTAGATTACCTCCAGACAAGCTATTCAGAACACGATTCAAAACAGTAATCCCTGGAATATCAAGAAACATAGCAATGTTTTCCAGACACCTAACTCATGCACAATGCTCAGAAGTCCTGTCAACAGCTTACTGTATTATGATTAAGAGCTGTTACGTGACTGAAAGCTGTAAATTAAGGCTGTAGAAGAGATCCTCCTTTTAACTGTACAAAGAGGAGATCACAGCACACGTCTGTTCTGCTGGATTCTCTATAACAGTATCGACAGGGAAGCTTTACTAATGATCCAGAACAGTGTATGAAAGAGACTCACTCACTCAGTGCCTGTCTGATCTCAGACCAACTCAGATGTTTCTCGTGGAATATGTCTATACATGATTTATTGATGACATCTGGTCATCTCATTTCTCTAGAACTCATAATTCATCAATTCACTTACGATTTGTGGTTTAATTTACCATAACATTTACATTGTACTCATAACACACTGAAACGCACTGAAAAGAAATCACAGACACCTGCTGTAGAAACATGATGAGTTAAAATAAATAGAATAGAATAGAAAGAGCTTTATTGCCAAGTATGTTTACACACACAAGGAATTTGTCTTGGTGACAGAAGCTTCCAGTGCAGAATTAAAATAAGAAAAAAATAAAACAGTTATAAAATACAATAAAGTGCAGCGATAGAAGTAGTTTTGTGAATGTTATTGCAGAGATATTTATTTACAGTATTATTTACAGGTGTATAGATTATGATTGTTATTTACAGATGTGCAATTCGGGATGTTATATAGCAAATAAATACATATTTGTATTATTATTATTATTAAAAAGAAAGTAACTAAGTTACTTTATGACAAATCTGTTTTATTTCAGAAAAGAATATTGTTCTAGCTCTAAACTATGAGTTAAAAACACAAAGCTTCAGATCTATGGGTAAATCTATAACATTTACTTTACATAAATGACACCTGACAAATGTCACATTATGAAATGTATTATGTTCCAGTATCTCATTCACAGTAGTCTAACCCTAATCCCTGGATACCCACAACCTAGAAACGGTCCAGTTAAATTGTTTATGAAGAGTTATTATTGTACATTATTTATGACAAACATCACATCTCAGCTGGTGCTTCTGAATTTCAATGGAGCTGTCAGCTGTGTTTCTCAGACTTCCTGTCAGGTTATACGTCTTATCACACGTATCAAAGACTGCGTGTCTGTTTAAAACAAGTGAAAAGCAAAGCACTCTGTCAAACACAGCACAAATATAAAATATGAGTTGTCAGCGTGTTTATCTTTACAGTTCAAGTAAAATACTTCATGCAGAAGCTCAACTAAAATGAAATGGATCACACATGATGTCACACATTTTTCAGCCAGTCTTTCCTCCCAGGGTTGCTTTAGAAAACATGATATGTGATGTTGAGAGACAAGAAAGCTTTTGTGTTTCTACCAGCACTGATCAGCTCAATCAACACGTTTCCACAACCGCAATCAGTGTTTCTCTTAAGACCTCCTTTCAAAATCCTTATCCTCTTAACCAAGTTTCATCTGCTGGGTCAGCTGGGTTGCTTTTGTCCTCTCTCAAACATTAAACAAGTCACTGTGTGTCAGGAGTCACTCCACATTCAATTCAGTGGCTCCACATGTCATGAGCCGTTTACTAACAGGGGGAACCGTCACCTGAATATTAGGTTGTTCTGGACTACATTTCCCATAAGGCCACTTCCCTGGGACTGATTACTTCCTGCTCACCTGATCCTCATTAACTCTTGTGTATATAAACCCCAGCATTGGCTTAGCTCATTGCGAAGTCTTGTTTTGCCCTGGCTAATGGTTCTGAGCGGTTTCTGCTGCTGTTGTTGGATTATCTGTTATTACCTGGACTGTTCATCGTCTCTCTGATTGTTTGCTGCCTGCCCTGACCTTGGATTGTTTACTGTTACTGGTTAGCCTAGCCCCTGCTATACCTGTTTGCTGTTGTTGACCCTGCCTGTTCAACTATTCTAATAAACTGCTGCAAATGGATCCTACTGTCTCTGTCTCCTCGTTACAATATGTCTGTTGTATTTTACAGAATTAAAGGGATAAATCAGGGTGATGGATGGCAGGGCTAGACTCTTATCAGTGGTTGTCATGGAGATGGAGGTATGTCAGTGTCTCATGGTTGTTTGTCAGATATGTGGGATTATGGTCTCTCATCCACAAACATTTACAACAAAAATGATTCAGGTGCTGATTCAATGATCCAGTGATCTGATCTGAGCTATTGTCTTTTCTAATGTCATTTCAAACATCTCGAAGCGTTCGCTTGCGGAAAAGGGCCGGCATCTATGTACTTCAGCACATTTCTTGTACAGCAAAATTCCTGACAATAATATGCAATGTTCATTGATTTTCTTTCATCTGATTTCGCAGTTCAAAAAATGACAATGCAAACAAAACTGACTTTTTCTCAAACAATATTTTAAAAGCATAATAAAAATATATACCATATTTTATGCATGACTATGAAAGAAATGTACAGTGGAGGCAATTAAAAAGAGAAAAGGTTTGAAAACCACTTTGAAGTGTAATTGAGGAATATAAATGAAAACGTTCAAATGTAGAACAATGAGTCAGAAATCCCTGCGCTGCAGAGAGGGTCAGAAAATAATACTTCAGAAAGAAAAGTGAAAGTAGCACAAGGCAATAAATAATGACAAGTTTTGTTGAGAACTTCTGCTGCACAGTCAGTGTGATCTATATAATGTCAGTAAAGTTAAGCAAAGATGAAGTGTGTTTACACTGGCACAAAACATCTGATTTTACTCACATCTGACACAAATTGGAATTTGTTGCACGTGTGTGTAAACACAAGATCTGATCAGATCTGGAAGAAATACATCAAAATGCAAGACTTGTAAGTAAAGAGCAAAAAACTTTTTAACTAGACAACCGGACAAAATTGGACTGGGGGGGGGGGAATATACTTTGATCAGTCGAATGTTAAAACGTATAAATATTAGGCTGAACATGTGAAAGTAATTGTTTGTAATTGTTTGTAATATATTACTACAGTAATCTGTAGTCATTGTTTTCCTCCAGTATTTGACCATGTTTCAACCTATAATTCAATTAGCTACCAAACCTTTAAAAGTTTCATGTCTTCAGAAAAGTTTCTAATCAACATAATTTTGATAATGATGACAAAAATTATTCCTACAATTAAGCCTCTGTACTCTTTACCCCAGGCATGTTTTATTATTCAGAAACATTGTCTTAAATTTTATGAGGTAATATCTCATAAGTCAATAAAAGTGTTCAAAAATGAAAGTCATGGGCGAGGTAAAGTGATGGTATTATATGTCCTTGGAAAGAAATCCACAATCTAATTAAATTTAGATGACAAGTTCATTCAAATTCTGCTTCATTCATAGTCAATGAAACTTAGAATCTTTAGTCTCCTCTCTGTACAATCAGCACATGAACTGAACCTTCACCTCCCATCAGTCTTTGTGTCTCACATAATTCATGACAAAGATTTTCCTGTACTACAGCACGCCCTCCCTCTGATCTTCAAGCCCTCGGGGGTTGTCAAATGTCACGTCTCTGGAGTTGTCCGCTCCTGCTGTAGCCCAACCAGTGACTGTCTCTGATTCGCTTGACTTCTTCAGCTGTCTATCTCTTCTGAGCCATAATGAATTAATTTTTGCAGTTTCTCCTCTTCAGTCTGTCAGTTATTTATGATAACTAAATAACTGACGGTATTATGGTATCTAAACACCGCTGACAACATGACACTGTCTGATCCTGTGACACTGCTGTCATTTACTATCAGTTACAGTCGCTTACAGTCGCTTAAAGTGGTTTCTGCTGTGGCTCTCAAATGCTTATTGCTGCTCGCTCTGTCTGTTGTGGTTTGAGTTCTTCAAAAAGTATAAGAAGTTTAAAATAATTGTGTCAAGTTCAGGACAGCTGACTGTATGAGTTTCTGCCAGCTGGACACATACGATATTTTAGTAAGCATCTAAGAAGCGTATTTATTGAGAACGTGGTTACAATTATGAAGATCTGTGACAACTCAATCCCTGAGAAATCCTGAAAATATGAACTTTCATAAGATACAGCCATATTTAAAAGTGACTGCTGCCTTCATACAGAGATAATGTTACAGTGTCCCTCCAACCCTAAAGAGCAGTACAGTTTATTTCACAGACCTTATTAACTGGAACGGTGTGATAAAGAAAATGCCATCCACAGCAACTTTTGAGTTTCCACTTATTTCTGCTTCTGGCAAAGCTGAAATTATCTACATGACAGACAAAAACACAACTACAAAACAGAACAAAACAAAAGCCCTGTAATTGTTAAATGCAGGCAAATATGCCCCTTTTATACAAAAAAACTGCCACCCATGCCACACTTTCCAGTGACCTAAACAGAAAGATGAATTCTCTTCGCATGTTTTATGATTTCCTTGTTTCACTGTACTCTCAGTTAGCTGATGCTGAGCTTCGTGTTTGTGCAGTACATACACAATGAATCCATGAGCGCAGAGAACCTCAGGAAAAGGATTGACACACAGCATCTCTTTACCAGCTTTCAGAGGGGCTGCTTGGAAGGATTTCTTTAACAAACTTGTAAAACATTGTTATGACTAAAAAATAGTTAAAATTAAATTGTTAAAAATAACATAAAAGCATCTTAAAAGCATCAACTGTGAAATCATTCTCTTAAAGAGAACAAGTGACAGAGAACAGCTCTGTCTATATCCTGTTTTCTGTTTCACATCAGTGCTGGACTTTAATTCAGTGTTACTGGCCCAGCATCTTCCAGTCACTTTTATTTTATAATGCTAAAAGTGCTCATGTCATACATCATTGACATGAGGAGTTTTTAAAAGGGTTTCAGTCGAGGAGATCTTGTGACAGACACACTGTCACTCTGTAGCCAACTGAGCTTTTGTGAATATCTGAATGTGCAGAAAAGAGCTGAAATGAGAAAAACTTGTGTGGGTTTGTTGGTAG
The DNA here is from genome assembly GCA_036877525.1 of Chromobotia macracanthus. NCBI lineage: Eukaryota > Metazoa > Chordata > Actinopteri > Cypriniformes > Botiidae > Chromobotia > Chromobotia macracanthus. The sequence continues at coordinate 276,327 of JAZGTH010000062.1, forward strand.
TTAAGGGTTAAATCAATATAACAGCACAACATTTCCTCATAGGGGTAATACTGAGTTTTACTCCAAAAGCAAAATTACAGGACACTGTCAATCAGTTCATTACATTTACATTTAGCAGACGCTTTTATCCAAAGCAACTTACAAGGTGAGGAAAACAAAGAAGCGATAAATCATAGGGAGGCAATAACATCGGTTGTACACATACAAGTTTACGATAAACTCACATAACAAAATTGTCTCTGGCAAAAGATATGGATTTTTGCAACGGCTGTTTGAGAAAATATCTCAATAAAATTTCAAAATTTCAAATATTTGAGGTGTAACACGTGATTTATTACCCCTTTTTAATTTGCTGGTCATTTTTTCATAATTCATAGTTCTGCCTCATGAAAAATGACTGTTTAAACATCATTTATCACCATGAGAACCACAAATATCCTTTTTTACTTCTCAAGCAGGTCCTGAACTAAACTCTGAGCAAAACAAAGACAATTTAAAAGAACATTTCTAAAGATTGGAGCTTCTAAGCAACACTCACGTCTCGAATTCTGACACGGATGCAGAAGCACCAGAAAGATGGACAACATCCCCTAACCATCAGTCTGAAATGAAGCAGCACACAGTGTCAGCCGACAGTCCAGTGCTGACGAATAAAACACTTCACCGAGTCTCTCTGGGGAGAACAATCATGTGAAACAGATCCTCACACACCCAGACCACCACACGCACCATTTGAGGTAACAGGACAGGCAGTGTATGTTTTTGGTGTGTATGCTGCGGATTGGGAAAGACTACAGAGGAGTTGCGTTCTGTTCTCCACAGTCTTTGAGCAGTGAGAGAGAGAGAATCTGATGAAGGTATGTCACTCTGAAGTGTACTGGTGTAAAGAACAGAAGTGGGGGATGACCTGCTAGAAGATATCACACTACACTCACACCACACTCACACAATACTCTGGCTCCTCTTATACCTCTCTGTGCCAGGAGGTGTCATCAGATAATATGGGCAGAAATCCATAACCAGGAGCCTGTGACACGAGAACAAATTGAGTCTGAATGTGTTTTTATGTTTACTCAGCTGGTTTAAGTAATGAGATTATAATATCAATCAAATTCTCTCTAGAGCAACAGTTACTGATCTTAAAAGAGAACGCTTGTGTGTCGGGTGTGATAGCAGCTCTGAAATATTCATGCAGAAGAAAAAAATGACAATAATCTTATCCACATCCATGACAAACTGAGCTATTTCTGTGGTGCTCTCTGCAGCCCTGTGTTCAAGCCCTGAACAGACCAGGGAACACAATGTATAAATGTACATATCTATGCATTTGGCAGATGTTCTTAATAAACTGACAGCTCGTCTGATGTAACTGTAAATATGACAGTATGATATCATGAGCCACAGCCACGTAAAGTACAGTGCAGAAACATTTTATTTGACATGTAATGCAGAGATTTAAGTCATCAAAGAGATTGAAAATAAGACAAACTTTCTATTAATTTTATTCTTTTAATCAACCTACAACACATCTATTTTTAATCTAATTGTCTCATTATCAGATTTGAGCTCACTGTTGTTACTAATAACTAGCTAGCTTTCAGACTACCCACACTTCCATATATCATTGTTACTGGTTTCTGTTAACACCACTGTTTAACAGAATTATCTGAACATCTGACAGTAGTTCATTTGTGTGTTTAACTATATCCAGCTGTTAAGAACATAAAAATTACTTACAACATACAGTCAGTCTTATTTTCCACTTATACAGTTGTGCATGAGATTTCCATATATATGTACAGTCTGTACAACAGACAAGTGAGAAAATGTGAAGGAAGTGAATTATGATTTTAGTTTATTCAGTGTTTCTGTGTTTTTGCTGCTCTCTTAATGGAGGTAAACAATGTTAACCAGACAGACTCTCCTGAGGAGGAAACTCAGGGTCAAATGGCATTTACAGAGCAAGAGTCCTAAGAACACTCATGAATAATGCATCCAGCTTTCTCTTTCTCTCTGAGCAGCACTTACAATGCAGTGCGTGATCAGACTCTTAAAGAGACAGACACACACTTTATCAGCTGAGGTCACCAAGCTACAGAAGGAGAAAAGTGCAAAATCTGTCACAGCCAAAACTTTATGAGTTGGCACTGCTAAGTTCATTAACTCAGTTTTATCTTGGCCCAGTCTGATATCAGCAGTTCTTTAGCATTCCAAACAAACACTCTTTCATTGCTGTAAAAGCTTCTCTTGAGTAATGAAGTCTAAAGCAGACTGCTGTAGCTTATACACACACACAGCAAGCTGTCTGTCTCCATTACACAGTCTTATCCTACAGCTTTAAAGTAGTTGTGCACCAGTGGATGTTATTCAGCTGAAGGCCCTGGAAAGCGCAGTGATGAAACACTGGAACGCAGTATTGGGTGGTTTTGTGGTGCTCACACTTCGACTCAGGCAGTGAGTCATTCCTGCGACAGTGTCTCTACACAACTGAAGTCTCTGCACCTCATCTAACCCTGTTAAAATCCTGTAGCTTTATATACTTCTGTGCTACATAACAGACTCATTAGATCCCACAATGCAACAGCACACTGTATTGTGACAGAATTACATGTCGCAACACAGAGATATAACCATCTGACACATTCCAAACTCATCATTTTAACAGCTGTTTTGCGTTCAACTAACTGGAAATTTCCAAAGATTACTGTAGGGAAGCATTAGAAATAATTTACTGTTATTCAAAGCAGAAATGGCATTAGACATTCAGAAAAGTTTCATACACAGCCATCTAACATGCTGCACAAGCTCATCTGGTCCACAGTGCCTGAAGACTGGGCATCTGTAACACTGATAAACATCTCCAGACTTCACAGGCTGAATCTACTTATATCTTAGCTGCATGTGACCAGAGATCCCATATGTCTGATATAATGAATGACTTCTTAGACATTGAAATATTGTGATTGTGGGAAAACCCGTCTGTCCAACTTTTAGGCACATTTTTGCAGAGTAAACCTAAATAAAACATTGAAATCGTGATTTCTTGGCGATTGTCATGCACACGAATCGATGCATTTTGCGTTCACTATTACGCAGGGGCGTTGATGCAAAACCGTCGTTGAACAGAAATGGATGGTTTAACTTAACATTACATTCTCTGTTTTGTGTACAATATCACATGATAAATCACAATAACTCCCTATACTGGTTCACACAGTGCTGTAACTGAACAACCAGCCGTAGCGCACTACTGGCCACTGTTTGCAGTCGTTTTCTTGTATATTTATCCCAGACATCTTTCCTTCGTCGTTATTACGTGGAAATCAACACATATCGATACGCTGATACGGTTGCGCTTTTTACGCACAGAATGCGTGCGCGACTGAAAGTTGACCCATTTCCATGCATTTACCGTTCCGCAGTCAAACACCTCCAGAGAGATCACGACACGACAGGCTGCAGATTTACGGGTACTTCGCTAATCACTTCACGTATGATGGCCCCCAATTCCACAAACTCCGTTTCCCCCGTATGGAGAGTAAAGCGCGATGCCAGGTGACAAAAGCTGTCGCGCTGCCCAGCCAAAGTGGTGCTGAATGCGTCCCGAAGTCGAACTACTTTCCATGTCTCCAAGTGTGCGTTCAGTCACCATTACAACGCGCTCAGACCTGAAATGATGATATATAACTGAAGACAGACAGACAGACAGACAGACAGACAGAGCAGAGCCGTGCTGAGATGTGCGCAGAGCTCTCCAGTGAAGCAGTGCGTTCAACGCCCCCCCATACACACACTGATCACACACACTGATCACACACACTGATCACACACACACTGATCACACACACTGATCACAACACACTGATCACACACACTGATCACACACACACTGATCACACACACTGATCACACACACACTGATCACATACACACTGATCACACACACACTGATCACACACACTGATCACACACACACTGATCACACACACTGATCACACACACTGATCACAACACACTGATCACACACACTGATCACACACACACTGATCACACACACTGATCACAACACACTGATCACACACACACTGATCACAACACACTGATCACAACACACTGATCACAACACACACACACTGATCACACACACACTGATCACAACACACTGATCACACACACACTGATCACACACACACTGATCACACACACACACACACTGATCACACACACACACTGATCACACACACACTGATCACACACACACACACACTGATCACACACACACACACACTGATCACAACACACTGATCACACACACTGATCACACACACTGATCACAACACACACACACTGATCACACACACACTGATCACACACACACACACACACTGATCACACACACACTGATCACAACACACTGATCACATACACACACTAATAACACACACTGATCACACACACACTGATCACAACACACACACACTGATCACAACACACTGATCACACACACACTGATCACAACACACACTGATCACACACACTGATCACAACACACTGATCACAACACACTGATCACAACACACTGATCACATACACACACACTGATCACACACACACACACTGATCACAACACACTGATCACACACTGATCACAACACACTGATCACAACACACTGATCACACACACACTGATCACAACACACACTGATCACACACACACACACTGATCACAACACACTGATCACAACACACTGATCACACACACACTGATCACAACACACTGATCACACACACACTGATCACAACACACACTGATCACAACACACACACACTGATCACAACACACTGATCACACACACTGATCACACACACACTGATCACACACACACACACTGATCACACACACACTGATCACAACACACTGATCACACACACATACACTGATCACAACACACTGATCACACACACACTGATCACAACACACACACACTGATCACAACACACTGATCACACACACACTGATCACACACACACTGATCACACACACTGATCACAACACACACTGATCACACACACACACACACTGATCACAACACACACTGATCACACACACACACACACTGATCACACACACACACACACACTGATCACATACACACACTAATAACACACACTGATCACACACACACACACTGATCACACACACACACTGATCACACACGCACACACTGATCACACACGCACACACTGATCACACAGCACACACACACACACACACACACACACATTGATCACACACACTGATCACACACGCACACACACACTGATCACACACACACTGATCATGTGTGTGAAAATTAAAAAACCTGAAGAACTGTTTGTATTTGAAAACAAAAATGTAATAGCTGGACTTTAAAACCTGAAACCAAATATTTGACTCCACTGCATCACCAAGAAGACTGCAGTTTAAAGTTCTCAGTCTGTCTCAGATTTCACTGTAAGACATGCTCAGCAACATTCCAGCTGAAGGACAAAGTTTCCAACAGTTCTTTAACCAATTCTAATGAAATGAAAGTTCTGCTTCTCTCAACAGGTTTGACTTCCCATAACAGATACAATCAACCTCTGATGCTTCATAATCAAATGTTCACGTCTCTGAATATCTTCTGCAAAGATCATTTCTCTGAAATATAATCTTCAGAAATTCCATTTATGCCGAACATCCGTACAGTGTATGAAATACTTCTGATTGGATTACTTTGCATGTAGGCCTAAACATCACTTAAAAATTAGAACCGAATATCCGAATATATCCTTTATCTCCTCTGACTAAACTACTTCTGCAAACATCGGATCACACCCAGACTCCATATTCAGAAATGGAATCTCTAATTCTATAAAGTTTATCCAAAAGGAGTTCACGCTAGCATGATAAATATTGATAAATATTTGATAAATATAACATGATAAATATTCAATGTTCAAATATTCAATATTCAAATGTTCATAATCGCTGTATGCACTTTGTACCATGTGAATAAAATGTGAACATGTACTTTAGACTTTAAAAACACATTTGAAGAAGTTTTCATTTGCATGTGTTTATTAATGATAAAATAATAACGAACAGTGGTCCTTCAATGTGTTCAGCCTGCAGCTCCTTCACACTGCCTGTGTAAAAAACCATGAGCCTGTTTACTGATTCTGATTTATTCATGCTGCTGAAAATGAAACTCGTGTCACTAGTGAATTTATTCTGTGATTCAAGCGACAGAGGTTACATTAAGTTTACATTGTGAATTTCCTGGCATACACTTTTTAAACTGGAGAACAAAACAAAAAGAACTTTAAAAATACCCAAATGTGATGTGCAACAAATCAAATAGACTACATGAAACTTTTAAAACAGTGGACAAATTGATTCAAATAACAGAGTGACTGAACATCTTCAGAGCATGAAATTATACTAACTAATGTTAATCTTTCTTTAGTCTATAGCCCTCCACACACAGTTCATTTTCAGATAAACACTGCCCCCTAGTGGATACAAAGAGCTGTTGTTAGGGGCTCGACTTTAATAATTCAACTGATTCGAGAGAACAAAAGTGACGGAATTTACTACATCCTGACATAAATACTGACAGGAAACACAATATCATCAATCAGCAATTTTCCACACAACTTATTCAGTAATCGTAAACCACTCGACAATTATAAATCAGCGTACTGAGGAGTCTGAGGAACATCTATGTCAGGTTAGAACAATCGAAATAAATCTACACGATTATTGCTATTCATGTACAAAAGCACACACAAGAGCATCATATAGACAAATTAATATTTTACAGCAGATGATAATCAGACCATAACCGATTATAACAGAACTGTTATGCAGAGTTTGTAAACACGAGTGAAACACGTGATCCCGAATTGTTCTAGAATGTGTGGCGCTCTGTAGCCAATCAGGCACCGGGGGCGTGTCCGGGGCTTCAGTCAAGCGATGGGATGTTGCTTTGATCCGGGAGACTGTGGGGAATGGAAACTCCGGGAATACAGTGCAGCAATGATGCGGGACACTGTGGGGAATGGAAACACCGGGAATACAGTGCAGCAATGATGCGGGAGACTGTGGGGAATGGAAACACCGGGAATACAGTGCAGCAATGATGCGGGAGACTGTGGGGAATGGAAACACCGGGAATACAGTGCAGCAATGATCCGGGAGACTGTGGGGAATGGAAACACCGGGAATACAGTGCAGCAATGATGCGGGAGACTGTGGGGAATGGAAACACCGGGAATACAGTGCAGCAATGATGCGGGAGACTGTGGGGAATGGAAACACCGGGAATACAGTGCAGCAATGATGCGGGAGACTGTGGGGAATGGAAACACCGGGAATACAGTGCAGCAATGATGCGGGAGACTGTGGGGAATGGAAACACCGGGAATACAGTGCAGCAATGATGCGGGAGACTGTGGGGAATGGAAACACCGGGAATACAGTGCAGCAATGATGCGGGAGACTGTGGGGAATGGAAACACCGGGAAAACAGTGCAGCAATGATGCGGGAGACTGTGGGGAATGGAAACACCGGGAAAACAGTGCAGCAATGATGCGGGAGACTGTGGGGAATGGAAACACCGGGAATACAGTGCAGCAATGATGCGGGAGACTGTGGGGAATGGAAACACCGGGAATACAGTGCAGCAATGATGCGGGAGACTGTGGGAAATGGAAACACCGGGAATACAGTGCAGCAATGATGCGGGAGACTGTGGGGAATGGAAACACCGGGAATACAGTGCAGCAATGATGCGGGAGACTGTGGGAAATGGAAACACCGGGAATACAGTGCAGCAATGATGCGGGAGACTGTGGGGAATGGAAACACCGGGAATACAGTGCAGCAATGATGCGGGAGACTGTGGGGAATGGAAACACCGGGAATACAGTGCAGCAATGATGCGGGAGACTGTGGGGAATGGAAACACCGGGAAAACAGTGCAGCAATGATGCGGGAGACTGTGGGGAATGGAAACACCGGGAATACAGTGCAGCAATGATGCGGGAGACTGTGGGGAATGGAAACACCGGGAATACAGTGCAGCAATGATGCGGGAGACTGTGGGAAATGGAAACACCGGGAATACAGTGCAGCAATGATGCGGGAGACTGTGGGGAATGGAAACACTGGGAATACAGTGCAGCAATGATGCGGGAGACTGTGGGGAATGGAAACACCGGGAATACAGTGCAGCAATGATGCGGGAGACTGTGGGGAATGGAAACACCGGGAATACAGTGCAGCAATGATGCGGGAGACTGTGGGGAATGGAAACACCGGGAATACAGTGCAGCAATGATGCGGGAGACTGTGGGAAATGGAAACACCGGGAATACAGTGCCGCAATGATGCGGGAGACTGTGGGAAATGGAAACACCGGGAATACAGTGCAGCAATGATGCGGGAGACTGTGGGGAATGGAAACACCGGGAATACAGTGCAGCAATGATGCGGGAGACTGTGGGGAATGGAAACACCGGGAATACAGTGCAGCAATGATGCGGGAGACTGTGGGGAATGGAAACACCGGGAATACAGTGCAGCAATGATGCGGGAGACTGTGGGGAATGGAAACACCTGTTAAACCTTCTAATAACATTTCTAAAATGCTTGAAATCAGTTGCTTTTATATTCTCTCCTGTTATTGACATTTTGTAAGTGACACTCAGGCCGCTGGACTTCAGCCTCAATAAAGACATCTGTCCCTTTAAGTGCTGGATCAGTGTTCCACAAGCATCAGATGCATAGAACAAACCCAGAATAAACCCATCTACTGGAGCACAATATAAATAAACAGCCTCCCTCCCTATCACTCATTCCCTTTCTATTATAATATACAACCTTTCTTCTAGGTTTTCCACACTTTCACTAAACAGTGTAAACAGTTTACATAGAACAAGCCATCATAATCAAACCAGAGCAATCCTGGATAGAAGGAGTGTTAGAAAGCTCCAATAACAACTGCCACAGGTTTGACATCTGACTGTTTGTCTGTTTCTTCTTTCAGTGTTTTGACTTGTGGACATTACAGTGAGGTCTGTGTGACCAGTGCTGCTTCTGGATGCTGAATTCAGATGATGTCATAGAGTAATCCATGTCATCTAGCACCATTTGAAATCAGTGTTCTGGGAGCAGTCTGTGACATCACAACAGAAATCAGCACACTTCTTGATTCATATGAAGGATTTGTGATGTATTATGGCTTTTCTTATTCAGTTTGCATAAACACAATCCGAGCAATAAAACATTACTGTGAACTGCTTCTGTAATTTGCCACATTCTGAAATGTTCATGTACACCAGCACATGAACTGGTATTAAAAGATATTAAAAGCGTTTATTAAGAACACACACCTTCTGGATCTCATCCTTTTTGTGTTCTGCACACCTGCAGCGTTACAGAAATGTACAAAGTTTCCAAATATAAAGCTGCTGTAAATGCATATATTATATATAAAAGCTTTTCATTCTTCACTTCCTGACAGACGCTAGACAGACAGACAGATTTCAATTTAATGTTAGTCAGTAAAGCCAGATATCAAGGAAACACTGAATGCAATTCCTTATTTAAGTTATTTAATGAATCTTCAACACAACCCTGAAATCTCAACAAACTCCTCAAAGCAGCTTTGGTGGGTCAGTATGTCATACAGGAACAAGCAGAAGTCACACCAAAGTAACTCTCAAAATCACACACTCCTGATTACCTGCTACCTGGGGACGTGTGGTATCCTCTGTGTGGCCCTCCAGTGACACGATCACTGTTCAGTTAACAGAAAGCTCAACAAGAAAGTGTTTAATGTCAGACGGGTATTTGCTGGGATTAATTAAGACACTTATGCAGTGCTGAAACAAGCAACATCTATTTCTCTGTAAGAGAAACAACGAAGTTAAAATATCTTTCAAACAATACACAGCGATGAAGAAATGACGTCATTAAACATGGACGCTCCGCCTGCGGTGTTGACGCGTTGATATTTCACCGCTAGATGGCGCTGTGTGGCTTTTAAAATGTCTAGATATGGATAAGACTACCAAAACGTTCATATGTTTTCCTTTATTTCACAAACCTGATTCAGATCAGCCCGATCTGAGAGCGTCTGATAAGAGTGTTGCAGGCGCCCAGGACCAGAATTAAAACTGGTCTAGACAGATCATGAGAAAAGACTCAACTGACCCAAGACAGACATATTAGTAACTCTGGTCTTGGCACCACGTGAAGTATTAGTGTGATTATTCTATAGCCTAAACAACAGGATGTGTTTTGTTGTCATATGACACAACAGACTGACTAACAATAAGTAGTTGCAAGATGCAACTGAGAGAAATCTTACACGATGAAGCAAGAGCAAGTGTTTTATGTTTGTTGAGACAAGCAGTTGCTGAGTTGTGGTTTATTTCTGTGACATGTTTCAGAAAGATGTTCCCGGACACGGATGAGAACACACCGATTATTTACTTTATTTTACAGAAGCCCAAAGTTTTGTTATTGTGAGTAAACAGAAATAAGTAGACCATTTACATTTTCTGGTGATGTTATACGTATGAGCAGAAATAACAGGAATTTAAGTTGTTTCCTCTGTTATGAGGTTATGGGCTGTAGGTTGACCTCTGAGGGTTAATTTTGCCTTTATCTGCTGTCAGTTGTGTCCCCACAATGATTCATAAAGCTCAGTTCAGCTGTTTGTATAAACAGACATTTGGTTATTCAGTGATAAAGCTGCATTTATCAAACTTTTCACAAAAGCTACGAGTTCTCATTTTCTTCAAAGGCCTGTTTAATTCTGAGAGCTCATAAATGACAATGAAAATGAATTTTCTTTATTCATAAACGTGTAATGTAGAGATATGTAATGTAATTTTTCAACAATCTGAGCATGTTGACTCTTTATATACAAGATCAGGGCAGTAGGAAGCATATTAAATGTGACTGGGTTACTCTTTAAATAAACCAGTTATATTATGATATATTGTATTATATATGTTTATACCACAGCACAGACTAGTAAATACACAACATTTCAGTATACTTTATATTAAAATAATTGGTGAGCATACACCCTAACTAATAAACCATCTGAATGACTGGATTACTGTATCTGGCTTTTCCTGGGACATGCTGAAACTATTAAAAATATTCTTACATTTATTGGTTATATGGCTCTAAATAATTTTCTTTCCTGTCTGACTGTAATTGGAAATAATGACAGAGCTCTGTCTCACACTGTCTGAGGTGAAGAGGGGAATGATTGCTCAAGCAGACAGAGAAAGATCCGGCTATCCTTTAAATACCAAACCCAGTCAAACAGCAGTGAACATACTGTAATGACAAAACTAAAGTAACAGTGAAAATGATTCTGTTGTTTCTTACAGAAGTGTAAGAATATGTGAGAATTGTCTGATTGCATGTATGGAATGTCCTGACAAATTCTCCCTCTATTTTATATCACTTTGGATAAGTGTCTGGTAAACGAATGCACAGTGTAAATGTTATACCTAAAATCTTATAGTTTATTGGGGAAACTTGAGGGTTTCCCAGCTCTAGCAACTTCAAGGTCATGGCTTCAAATCCTTCAGATTAAAGTGTTCCAAGTGCATTTATGTGAATCTGGCTATTTGAAGGTGGATTCTTTTGACTTGCCAGTAACTACTCAGCAACAACAAAGCTTGCTGAAATCCACAACACTTTAGCAACCACATAAACAATGGTGGGAGCAAGTTTCAGTACTTCTAAAAGTGATAAACAGTGTGTAAAGATTATTGCAACACATGACAGTGTTTGCTTACTCTGTCTTATTTACTGTATGGTTACAGCCTGTGATGACATCAGAGGACTGCTGTGGTGAAATGTCAACATCTCATTTTAGTGTCTGACTGAAACTTGAAGAGGAAACAATTGACTGAGATGATGACAGTGAGTTTCCTCCCAATGAATCTTAGAAACTTGCTTACAAAAAGGGGAATTTAAATTTCAGGTTTAGTCATGATGGAAAAAAACCACACCCAACTACATTAAAAGGCAAAACTGTAATCAAATATATATTTATTCATGGCTGGAGCACATTTTTAATAGTACAAAATTCAACAAAAATAAATATGTGATTGTTTAGGAAGGTCTGAGTTAATACTGGGCCTGTGTCCCCTTGCAAGAAGAGACACAACAGATAAACTGGAGACTAGCACAGCAGATAAACTGGAGATGTTCTGTTGGTTGAGCTGCAAATGACAGTCAGAGAAAACACATTTAAAACAATCTCACATCTCACTACAGTGTCAAACATGAGAACAAACAAAGAATGATTAAACATGTTGCATCTATTGCCAGAACAAATAGGATTAGTATGAGATACAATAACAATAAAAAAACCTCTTTTTTATACTGGTAGATACCTTGTGTTTAGACTTTGATTTTGTAATAATCCTTCTTTAGTCCTTAGTTCTTCACCAGTACTGTATGAGCTATGAAGCATTATGAATCAAGGAGATAAGGTTATTATAATACATTATTTTAATATGCATTTCATTTGTGCTGCAGGCTGTATGGAGTTGCAGACACAAGCTCGGCCTCCCCCTCCTTATTCAGTCATGCTGCAGCTCATTTCTACACCAGCATCAGTGAGCTGCTGGATCCTCCATCTGCTGTTAGTTAGTAGACTGCTAAGCATGCTGAGGGTAATACAGGCAAGTTGCATTAAAACCACTAAATACACAGTGAAAGGCACTGTGAGTGTATTTCACTTGTGTTTATGTAACCATGTATTTATAGAAGTATTGAGTAGTTTATTCAAACGAAAACATATTTGTAATGATAAAGCACTGTCAAATTAAGTGCCACAAGCTTTTAAAAGTTTTCCACTGCAATGTAGTATACAATAGAACCCAACTAATAAATTAACCAATTTACGTGAGTTAATGCTTAAAAGTCAAGCAAGCATAAGTTAGTTTGCTGATCAAATCATGAAAGAAAAGCATTAAACCAGCAATTCTTGGAACAATGCAAATATTAAATGGAACACCATAGGAAAAGATCAAACCAAGAGTAAATGGACTGATCACAGCAGAGTCAAAGTATTCATGAATGCACATGTACAGCAGAATCTGTCATGCTTCACTACATCAGCATGATAGTAAAAGCAGTTAGAGAAACAGAGATTAGCTTACCCCTTCTCTTTAACATAATGACACAGTACACATATAACACAGAAACAAACTATAGAGAGGAAAGAGAATAATTACAAAACTAAAACAAAACATGCTCTTTGTATTCACTCACAACTCATTATTAAGCTAAATGAATGTACTTACTCAGAATGAAGAGAACAAGCACACAAATGACAATCCAAAACATTTCAGCCACACCTGGAGGAACAGATATTCTATTAGTCATTACAGATAAGTCCTATCATTACATGACCATATGTGTGTGATGGTGACTGGAATTGTGTGCAGTTTAGGAATCATTCTTTGCTCCAGCAGGACATGTGATTTACACCTCATTGGTTAAATGATGTGTAAATCACATCATTTAACCAATGTTACAGTTAAACAGTGACATACGTTGCGTAGCAGCTACAGTAACTCACCGTGTAAATGGGTCGTGGGTATGAACTCACCATGTAAACTGGTCGTGGGTATGAACTCACTATGTAAACTGGTCGTTTGTAAACATGTAACATGATGTGAACACAGCTTACAACTGGAAAAAGTTAACCATACCTTCAACACAGACAGGAAGTGTGGACCAGCCCCTCTCTCCACACACTGCAGTGGGTAAACCATTCATGCTGTAACCAGACCTGCATTCAAATGTGGCTTTACTTTTATAAGAGTAAGGGGGCTTTCCTTCAATTCGGTCACCAAACTGAACTTCTGGTTCTGGACATTCAATAGCTAAGAAAAGAAAGAATCTCATTAAAATCAAAGAAATCTTCCATGTAGCTAAACAATGAAATCAATTTTAATCATTTAACAACAACACTGTTTAAAAGCAGTAAACAACAGAGTTTAATGTCTTCAATAATATATTACTGGCACTACATCATGTCATATATTTATATATATGCTATATTTCAGTATTCATGGAATTACTGTAATGTAGTGTTGACATAAGATACTAAACTCTTTTCTGATTTAACTGGGTGGGGCTGTTAGTTGCTTTAGAACCTGTAATCTTAAAGCACCTTTACTAACTGTAGCACTATGTTCTACAAATGTCTGTTAGGAATTTGCACTTACAACTCGAACTATAAAATAAATAAATAAACTTTTTGCATACAGTGCAAATAAAAAAACACCTCATTTGCTGTTACAATTATGGCTGATTAGGGCAAACAGTCAGGCTAACATACAAGTGGTGGCGTTTACCTCAGAGAAATCTTTTAAGCTTGATGTTTACTGAATCACAGGATGTGCCTGAATAAAAGCACTATTACCTTCACATGTTGGTGGTGGTGAACTATAGTCCCCCTCTTCATTACATGTAATAGATCTGTTCCCAACCAGGACGTAGTTTGTGTCGCAGGAATACTCAATGACATCATCAAGTACAGGAGCATCTTTCTCCAGCTGTGTGACGATCTTTCCATGTGCAATTTCAGCAGGTTTTTCGCAAGTGATCACTACAAAAAAACATGTAACACAAGGGCCAATACAGGTCTTACTGTCTATGCAGTAGCCCGGATACTATCCCAGCTAACAGGGAACATTCTCAGAATGTTAGCTAACATTCTAAAAGTTCTCTCAAAGTTATAAAAAACATTTCTGCATTAATGTCAGTACAACATTGTATATCATATGTTAGTGGAACGCTTTAAAAAGTTACAGAATTTAAAATGTTACAGTAATGTTCTTATAATCAAGCAATAACATTAAAACAATGTCTAAAAATCTTAATGTTTTGAACATTCCTAGAACATTTAAATGAACATTTTTTAAATTAATGGAAATGTTAGGGAAATGTTCTTCAACCTAAAATTGCTAGGTTAACTTGGCATTCTTGCTGGTTTTATACTTGTCATTTGTAAAAGTAGAACTGAGTATCCAATCAAAGACAAAGACCCACATGAACATTTTGACCTTCCGCTCCACCCCGTCACCAGACACTGCCTGTAGCTTGACCCTTCCAGGTAATATCTGCATAAAACAGAATACACGTAAACAGAATAGAAAAATGTGCTGTAAATTTAGCTATGTAGACTTGGCTTGTCGGCTTGCAGAGCAAAATGTTCAATGCTTTCGTCCTTTTGTAAGTCACTTTGGATAAAAGCGTCTGCTAAATGACTAAATGTAAATGTAAAACAAACGTAAATGTAAAACGTAAAACAAAAGTAACCCCAGACTGTTTGCCACGAGACAGGCAAACATGGAACGCACTGAAGCTCTCACCCCCTGTCACACTTGGGTTTCATGTATGCACCAAACAGGGTTCCAGACAGCTTGATGTAGGTCATATGAGGTGAAGGTATGGGCTCTCCACAGTCTACCTCTGAAATGAGACACACACACAGAAATGCAGAACACAAACCTCACAGCTTTCCATTAAACAAGAGGGATAGTTCATCCCAGAATTTACTCATGCTTTACTCATGCCCTTCCAAACATGTATGACCTTCTTCATTTTGTGCTTTGTCATGACACGAGCAGTATGGACAAATTTAATAGACTTTCATAGTTTTCATTTTTTTAATCACCATCTATTGTCATCACACAGAAATATGCAAATTATCTTCTTTTGTGTCATAAGGTCATAAAATCATATAACACATAAATGAATTACTTTTGCATGTTAGTTCCACGGCGTTCCAGGTCCCACCTGTGCAGAAGAGTGTGCTGGACCCCGACTCTACCTCATATCCATTAGCACACTGCAGGAAAGCTTGAGAATTCTCTGGAAAACTGTTCTGCTGTATGGATTCCTCTGACAGCAGAACTATGCCCTTCAGTTCAGGCATCGGACAATCCGCTAAACCAACCACAGATTCACGATTAACACACATTCATCTGATAACCTGATATGAAAGCAGAATGACTGAAGGTTAAATAAAGTTCAGATCGGCTTTACCTTTCCCCGCGGAGACGAGCGCAAACAGCAGCAGCAGCAGCAGCGGCCGCCACATCTTCTCATGTGTGGTCTTCTGTTCAACAGGTCTGTGATCAGCTATAAACGCTCGCTATCTCAGCCGGAATAAAAACAGTAGAACCGCTTCACTGTGAAACACCAGCAGCACAAACACGTTCACTGTGTCTACATGTGCCCCCAATGCGCCGCTGTCACGGTTCTCATGGTCTCTGTGCAGGACGGGCGCGGCGCGTTGTGTCGCGTCGCGTCGCGTCGCTTCTGTCTGAGGTTTTGAAGGCAGTACTTAACTTCCATCATTTGACATGAATATATATATATGAGTAATATATGAATATATGAGTCAGCGTTATGGTGTTTCCCATTCTCTTCTGGACTCAACAGAGGGATTTGCATTCACATTCACATTATTTAAAATATCAAACTACGCTGCATCGATTCTGAAGTCTTCTTACAGTACTCAGTATTTTCAACCAAACTAACAGATGTCGAGGTAAATGTTAGTGCCTATGAAGTTAGCTGTCCTCCAGGCTAACAAATTTAGCTTCCCAGCAAAAAAGTAACCTTAAAAGAATGTTTCTAGAATGTTATTATTTGGATCCCCCAAAATAACCCAATGGGAAACCCAAGCTAACATTAACGGAATGTTCTGGGTTTGCTTGCTGGTAGAGAAATTACGACATTTTTACGTTTTCTTAAAAACGATGGTTGTGTTTCTAAGAGATTCAAGACGATACATCTGCAAGATACATCCGCAATCCACGCTGCCACCTTCTGGTTTGTAGCTGTAACTGCACCAGACCTTAAATTAAGACTGGGGTCACATCACTCAACCATTCAATCTGTTTCTTTATTAAAGACAAGTCAAGTTTGTAATAATCTAATTTAATTTACAATCGCAGGCGCGTACTCCTTAAAACGATCAAACACAATAAATGCAGCACAAACTCTGTAGACCTGTTAATGATGCTGACACAAGACCAGACATGAAACTATTTTCAGTGTATTAAAGAGATGTACAAACAGCCCATTCAAACACCATGTGTACAAATGCATTTCAAACACATGACCAGGAAGTCGAGCTGTGTGTTCTCACTGCAGCCCCGCTGATACTCACCTGCTGAGTGTTCAGAAGCTTCTCAAATGTCCTCATGAATCATCAATAATTGTTGCATAACAGCAGAGATCTGAGGATTTATAACATTGAACATTTATACCATCTATTTTATTTAGGCACTTTTATGCTCATTTTGTAGACTTTGCAGCACCATGGTGACTTTTTCATCCAAAATTCAACTTTTTCAAACAAAAGATACAGTACACCCATGCCAGTAGTTTGTGTGAACATTTAAACTCAACAATTACTTCACAAACACATAATGACGTTTTTGTTTGGTGGATAAATTCTCCAAAACGATTCTAATTTAAGAGAACCTCTGCAGGGGAAACACATCTGTACAATTCTGCCTCAGTTACTGAGTTACTGAAATACAACCTCTCTCTTATCTTTATTAAACCACATGAATATGGAAACTAAGAGGCTCCGGGAACTAACAAACTAGAAGTTTAGACATGGTTGTGGACTAAACAAAGGCCATAGCCTGAGATTTTACAGGGGTGTGTGTGCAGAGAGCACAGTGAGTGTTTGGCTGAATTATTGATAAAGCTAAAGAAAGTTAGCAGTGGGTGGAGCTACACACTTTGATCCGTCAGCACTTCTCCAGTAGTGGAATATACTATATGATGTAGTAATACATTACCAGCATACAGACACACTGTAAAGTAAAGTGGGATTTTCCAACAGCAGCACCAAATGAAGCAAAAATAATTGTTTCTCAAATTCCACCTTGATCTGACCAACCGAGCCAACACTGCAATATTCGTCTGCTCAGACAAACTATTTTGTTTGAAATACACTGAACCCTTAAGTGTCTACGAACACACAGCAGGGCTAAACAAACTACATTGATAACCCTTTAAAATTTTGTCTGCAAAAAACAACAAGAAACTTAATACAGGAAATAATAAAAACAACTTGACGTATTACAATTGATATAAGGCTGTCCTGGGCAGATTGTCAAATGTGCAACGCAGCTCGTCTTTCTCATAAACTATTATAGTGCCTTACAAAATAAATGGAATATTTTGAGTTAATGAAAAGCATGACACATAAAATACATTATTAATGACAAATAACATTACTGTCTGCATAGAGTAACAGTGAAAACCGACAGAGCTGTCAACTCTATTAACATTACTGATTATCAGTCAAACAGGCAGGTTCTGTCTTTTAAAGGGGTGATGTTTTCACAGTCAGAGCATTTGTACAGCTCTTTCTCCAGAAGATATAGAAGAGTCTGGGTCAAGCTTTGGCAGATGCAAAACAGCTCAAAGCCTTGAAGTGGGCAGTACCACAGTTAACTCATACATCACAACTTACAGAGAGCAGGTTAAGCTCTCAGAAATTCAGAGTCTCGGCTCGTTGTGGAGAGAAGTTCACCGTTCAGAGTTTCACAGTTCACCTTGATAAACACACATCCCAGTGATGGGAGGGGCAGTGTAAACAATGAGGAGGGAGGCATTTGGCAAAACAAGAGGTTTTGTAATGGAGGCAGTGGACTGAGGGCACAGGCAGTGGACTGAGGGCACAGGCAGTGGACTGAGGGCACAGGCAGTGGACTGAGGGCACAGGCAGTGGACTGAAGGCACAGGCAGTGGACTGAGGGCACAGGCAGTGGACTGAAGGCACAGGCAGTGGACTGAGGGCACAGGCAGTGGACTGAGGGCACAGGCAGTGGACTGAAGGCACAGGCAGTGGACTGAGGCACAGGCAGTGGACTGAGGGCACAGGCAGTGGACTGAAGGCACAGGCAGTGGACTGAGGGCACAGGCAGTGGACTGAGGGCACAGGCAGTGGACTGAAGGCACAGGCAGTGGACTGAGGGCACAGGCAGTGGACTGAGGGCACAGGCAGTGGACTGAAGGCACAGGCAGTGGACTGAGGGCACAGGCAGTGGACTGAAGGCACAGGCAGTGGACTGAGGGCACAGGCAGTGGACTGAAGGCACAGGCAGTGGACTGAGGGCACAGGCAGTGGACTGAAGGCACAGGCAGTGGACTGAAAGCACAGGCAGTGGACTGAGGGCACAGACAGTGGACTGAGGGCACAGGCAGTGGACTGAAAGCACAGGCAGTGGACTGAGGGCACAGGCAGTGGACTGACACAGACACATTTACCCTATTTTGTGACAAAACATTGAGTTAGTTTATTTCGTTCCTAAGTTTTGCTAGAAATGTATATGATGCTATGATCAAACATATTTAATCATTTACAAATCTGGTGGTGTAATTCTAAGATATTATTCAGTCTGGTACACTTTCACTTCAAGTCTTTTAGGAATGGGTTTGAAATATGTAGCCCTGAGCACGTTCTTGCACAGGTGACAACATGTCTTCATCTCCTGCTGGATTATACGCCCCTATTTCACAGGGGAGAAGAACAGGTTACCTGAGACCTGTGTACGTGGAAGACAACAATGGATGTGCGACAGGAGCAGAAACGACAGAAACAAAAACGACCAAGCGCTTCACCTCAGGGCGCGTCAGAGAAGAAGAAGCGCTCGGACATGGAGACAAACACGTACCAGCGGGGCTGTCGACTAGACATCAATGTACCCGCACAAATCGTGCATGTAGTCGGAACTGAACTGACGGTGAACCTGGGCAGGTAGGTGAAGAAATCCTGCATCGTTGCGTGTCCTGTTGGGTCACTGCCCAACCTGTCTGTTCATTTCATGAAGATTTATCAGAAAATTAAAGTTTACAGACTTCGCATGATGGTCAATCTATGTGTGTGCAGTATTTGCCAGTAAAAGTTTGACTGCATTAAGCAGTGAGGGAGTGTGGGTGTCCAGCCAGCGGACAGTGGTCATTTCAGTTGCCTAGAAATCCACCTGCTTTCTGCTAACCAGTAGACTCTGACCAGCAGACTCTGACCAGCAGACTCTGACCAGTATACTCTGACCAGTAGACTCTGACCAGCAGACTCTAACCGACTCTGACCAGCAGACTCTGACCAGTATACTCTGACCAGTAGACTCTGACCAGCAGACTCTGACCGACTCTGACCAGCAGACTCTGACCAGTAGACTCTAACAGACTCTGACCAATAGACTCTGACCAGTAGACTCTGACCAGCAGACTCTAACAGACTCTGACCAGCAGACTCCAACAGACTCTGACCAGCAGACTCTGACCAGTATACTCTGACCAGTAGACTCTGACCAGCAGACTTTGACCAGTATACTCTGACCAGCAGACTCTGACCAGCAGACTCTGACCGACTCTGACCAGCAGACTCTGACCAGTAGACTCTAACAGACTCTGACCAGTAGACTCTGACCAGCAGACTCTAACAGACTCTGACCAGCAGACTCTGACCAGCAGACTCTGACCAGTAGACTCTGACCAGCAGACTCTAACAGACTCTGACCAGCAGACTCTAACAGACTCTGACCAGCAGACTCCAGCTGGGTGCCATTCATACAAGAACAGACTTGTTAGCAACGGTAGTAGTTAGAAAGATAGACGTCCCAGTACATCAGGCGGTCCAGTGAACACTTCGAAGTGAGACTAAAAAAGCAATACGAATCACATGTGATCGGGACAGAGTTGACGGGTGAGCATGTTTATTTCCATGCGATCAGTTTGTAAAGTCATAGAAACCTTTAGTTTTATAAAACTACTAGTTTAATGTTACTGTTTAAATGGGGCGGATAACACAGTGGTGTTGAAGTGTTCGAGCATGTGAAAGTCTATGTAAACAGACCAGCTATTAAAAACAGCCATAATGTAAAACAGGATAATGTAAGTGAAATGTTACTGTTATTTACATATTTACATTTAGAAACATGTCGATATCACATTTATAATAATCACAGACTCTCTGAACCTGAAATTACGAGGGCTTTTAACTAGTCGTTTATTTATTATAAATTCTTATAAGACATGTTGACTGATATTGTTTCGTGACTCGCATCATGAAGTTTCGTTTAAAATAAAGTTTATTTCTATTCAGTTGTAGTGAGTTAATGCAGAGCTCTACATTTACAGTGATTTATTGTTATATCATTTCTCATGGTAATGTATAGAAGGAGAAACAGTGTGATAAAATGGCTCTTAATAATCTTACAGTACAGAGTGATGATTAAAGTCAGATTCATCGACTCAATGCGTCTGTTATAACCGGCTCGGTTTTCTTCACTTTCTTTCTTATTCATCTGTGTAATGCAGCAGACATCATCACGACTAGTGCTCGTAGTCTTCTACTAATCATCATAATCATTGTATTAAATAGTGGATTATATTCAGGTTGGTGACATTATTGTGCTGCATTTAAACAATAATATTAGCATTTTTCCAATTCTTGTATAATTATCACGCAGCACAGTACATTACATTTACTCATTAGAGCGCAATATAACTATGAATATAATGGTTTGTGCAGTGTATGATGTGTGTTTTTCAGGTGTGCACCACCAGAGTCCAGGTTCTTTACTGTAAAATGTTCCCCCAGCGTGCATTACAACATCAGGCCTGGGACAAGAGAGCTGAAAGATGCCCCGTCCCCACTTACGCCAAACTGTCTCCTGGTCATCACCATGAACACAGCCAGCGAAGCAGCCAATGACAGGAAGGTAAAACATGGTCAAATGTAGCCAAAGACACTGCCAACACTTCTATTAGTAGCTGAACGCATTTTCAGATTAGCCTAAAAACTGAATGGGGAAATATGTCCTCAAACTTGATACGCATTCTGTTTCTTTGGAATGTCCTGCAGATTTCTGCAGACGCAGATTCCAGAAATGACCAACCCCTGCAGCGTACACTTCTTATTAACCCAAACTGTAATTGAAAACTTTCACAAAACTGGAAGTTTTAACTTTTGTTAGTCATCATCTCTGATAAACATGACATGGTTGAACTTCTTACAAGTCTATGCAGGAAGCTCTGGTTTTGTGTAGATAAAGTAATAAATCACTTTCGCAACACTGTCTAAAACTGGCAGTTTACAACAGAGGTTTTACATCAAATCTGTGGCAATCATGAATCATCTACAAGATGTTCCACAATTATTTTCTCTCAGTAATCCGGTTAATGATTGTTTCTGATCATCTGATCTGTTTCAGTTATCCGTGAGGTACTATGGGCTAAATAAGGATACAATCGGGAATGCTGTGTTGCATCTCACAGCTGTCGGTATGTCACCGAGTTCATCATACACACAGTTTATTCACGTGAGACCTCTGCTTGCTGTCAAAAGACAAATACTTGTGTATATGCATACCAGTAACCAGCCGTCACGTATGTAAACTGCAGAACTTTTTTAATGAATGTGTGTGCACAGATGATCTGTTCTGTGTTCTTTTGCAGAAATATCTCTGGATGTGGATGCAGACCAAGATGGGGTGATTGAGAAAAACAATCCAAACAAGGTTTAAGCTTGTTTCTTTGTAGTCTTGTAGGCTTGCAGATTGCAGAGTAAAAATAAAACCAAGTTGACAAGTTGATTAGTTGTTTTAATTATATTTGATTACATAATGATCAATGAATGCCTATGGCAGGCAGATTTAAAAGCAGCCAATCAAAAGTAACATTAAATCTACACTTCGAGTGATGATACACAACAGTCATTTGCATGGTGTGGCCAATTAATTTTCATATTAAGAATATATACATTTATTTAAGTAATATGTAAAAATTGTGGGTTTTGGCTTCAGGCATCGTGGAAGTGGGGTCCTAACGGACATGGGGCCATCCTTCTGGTCAACTGTGACTCTGAGTCTGGATACTTTAAGACGATGGACTCTGAGAAAGACAAGATCAGTAAAGTTTCAGGTGAGTGTGTGCGTGTTTGGGCAGGTCTGTAAAGAACAAGAGTCTAGCTGCCAATGTTTGTAGTGTGTCAAAAGAGATGTGTTTAAGCTCTAGTGAGCTGCTAGTGATTTTTTGTCATTGTACCTTTAAATGTTACACCATCTCTGATTGGTTGGGGAGAATTCTGACGATAACAGTTGATCTTTCCTTGATGGCAGATTTGCAGGACATGTCAAAGATGATCTTGCGCATCAACGGCCCGTTTGAGCTTCCTGAGGGCTATAAACTGAGCATGCACATCTCAAAGACAGATTCTGAGAGCATCAGAATCTTCAGACCTCGAACCAACAAAAGTGGGCAACCAGAGAAATGGAGTCAGTCAGGACACAAACATCTAAAAACAAATGAAACAATACAATGTTGTGAGGGAGGAGCTTGGGTGCATTATATTTAATTTAGGTGTAACATTATTGCCGGTTGACTGTCAGGTTATAATCAATTTTTTATACAAAACTACTTAAATGTAAAAGGAAAGTCAATCTATCAATACACAAACATTTATTCAGAGATGAATTCTACTGAATGAGTTGCCTTCTTCGTACAGGTGACAAACTCCTGAAGTTTTTGCTAAAGGATTATATCATGGTGGTGGGAAAAGACATTCTGGCAGACAAAGTTCCCTATCTGGGTGGCAAAACTGAACTGCAGTTCTATGTAGAAGGTCTTCGTTTCCCTGATAAAGACTTTGATGGCCTCATCACCATTAACCTTAGTCTGCTGGAACCCAGTGTTAAGGTTAGTTAGAAAGACCTAGAAATTCTTAAGACCTCTGCTTTACACACACATGACAATTCTGTTATTTACTTGCACTTTTTTCATTTGAAACTTGTATGGTTTTTCTGTGAAGCAGAGATTTTTTTAGAATCTTCTTTAAATCTTACACAGAGCTACTCTAAGGTTTGGAGTGCAGCTCATAAGTTGTATAGAGCAGTGTTGTTTCTCTTGTCGTTTTAACAGTGTGGCCACTTGAAACAGTGAGAGGAGAAGAGATGCAGAAATGTTCTCCTGATTGTTCTCTTTTGTGTTAGTGAGCAGAACGTTCATTATCAGGTGAGATATTTCTACAGTCAATTAAAACACTAATTACATGTTGTGTTTGTTCTTATAAAGGGTTGTCCAGAAACACCCATCTTCACAGATAAGGTCATGTTTCGGGTTTCCCCGTGGATCATGACCCCCAACACCCTCAAGCCCATAGAAGTGTTTGTGTGCAGGTGAGAAAGATAATGGATAATACCAATCATGGATAATATGGAACATAACAGTTTCGTTTATCTGTCCAGCACAAATGATAACTACACGTTTCTGAAGAGCTTTAAGAACCTGGTGGAGAACAATGGCTACAAGCTGAAGGTGTGTCACGAGTATATGAACCGCGGTGACCGCTGGATGCAGGTGAGAAATCAGTCTTATTTTTTCATTATTCAGATTATTCAGTCATGTAATTAGTGCTCATTGGTTACTAAAATGAATTACAGTTTTTCTTTGCATTCATTTTATGAACAATTCACTCAGAACTGACTGTAGTTTTAGTTTATGAGAAACACGATGACATCACATTAAATGAGTTACTCTTACTGACGGTGTCAACAGGATGAGATGGAAATTGGCTACATTGATTCTCCTCATCACAAATTTCCGGTCGTACTGGATTCCCCTCGTGATAGAGAGCTTCAAGATTTCCCATATGAGGTCCTTCTGGTGAGAGGGAGAAAATTTCTTCAGTTACATATGTCATTTAAGCATCTGGCAGATGCTTACCCAAAGCAACTTAAAGTACAAACACAATTCATATTTTATCATCATGTGTTTCCTGGAATCAAACCCATAACCTTTCTCTGCCACTTGAGCTACAGGATGTCTAAAATGTATGTGACAAATCAGATGGAAGGATGATCAGAAAGGTTAAGGATATAGTACAAATATAACACAATAGTGAATTTCAGTCACATATTAGGAACTAAAGACGTTTCATTTAACATTCAGAAACACTGAATCCTGTGTCACAGGGGCCTGATTTTGGCTATGTGACGCGTCATGCTGTGGATGAGAAGGTGAGCAGTCTGGACTCTTTTGGTAATCTGGAGGTTAGTCCACCTGTCACAGTGAATGGAAAGACATATCCACTTGGTAGGATTATCATTGGGGTGGCCTTTCCTACGTAAGTATCATCTGATGGTAACCTCAGCTTATCTCCAGCAGTGGTGTTCTGGCTTACTGTTCAACAGACTTATAAAGTCTCATTTTTGCGTTGAAGTACAACACATGGTCGCAACATGACTCAGGTTGTCCAGGAATTTCTGTGGGCACAGAAGGTTCAAGAGCCAATTGCTCTGTACTCTGATTGGCTGGTGGTAGGTCATGTGGATGAGTTCATGACCTTTGTCCCAGCCCCTGATCGAAAGGTAAAAGGTTTCTTTTAACAATAGTGTACTATTATACTGCTGGTCATTTTTGTCCAGTACAATACTGTGCATGATACATATACTTCTATTCTAATACTCTAATAATTATTATTCTAATAATATTCTAAATTCTATCTAATTCTAGATTGACTTACTACATTCCCCTAAATGCAACAATAACACATTACTTTGAATACTGTATTCCAAAATGCATTGCAGTTCTTCATCTTCACTTCTCTTCTCGCTTTCTTGACGGATTTTATTCTTCAGAAGTTCCGGTTGCTGTTGGCAAGCCCTGATGCTGCTTACAAAGTTTTTAAAAACGTACAGAACAGCGGACATGGAAAAGCTCAAATGTTTCCAGGTACACTAAACACACACGACTTCTTTACATCAGCCCTGATTGTGTTTCTTACAGTGAACTATTCTAGCTGACCCACTGTGTTCGACCTGCCCAGCTTTACCAGAGGCCATCAATGTAGACGACATTCTGAGTGACAAACAGCTGCAGGCAGAAAACAACTACGTGCAGGTCAGTGCATAATGCTAGATTCAGAAAACAAGAAAATCAGCATCTGAATAACATGTTACTGAAACCAGCTTCTCATCATCTCTGGCTCACTCGCTCAGAACTGCATCGACTGGAACAGAGATGTTCTGAAGAAAGAGCTTGGATTGGATGATGATGACATCATCGATTTGCCTATCTTGTTTAAGTTGGTAGAAGCAGAGGATGAAGTCCGCAGGGCTGTGGCTTACTACCCAGACATGGTACAGTACAATATCAATAACCTTTTGTTTACAGTAACCTCATTAATATTCAAAGGTGGGTGTGGACATGTCACTAAGTGGGTGTCACTATGGTAACTAAAGAAAGTTTGGAGCTTTCTTCACCCATGTTTTATCACCTGTATTTACACACACAGGTAAACATGCTTGTGTTGGGTAACCAGCTGGGCGTCCCAAAACCTTTTGGGCCCAGAGTGAATGGCAGATGTGCTCTGGAGACAGAGATGTGTTCTCTTATGGAACCTCTGGGTCTCAAATGTACCTTCATTGACGACTTCGCTCCCTACCACAAGCTGCTGGGGGAAGTTCATTGCGGTTCCAATGTTCTTCGAGAACCCTCTACATTTAGATGGTGGCACCTAGAGCTGTGAGCGTAAAGACATCTCAGCAGAAGAGAAACTTCAAGTTGTAAATTGTAAAGTGAGATTTATTCTTTAACAAATGTTTTTATATGGTGTGTTCTAGTCTAAAGTAATACACACACGTGCCTTAAACTTCAAACTAGCAGATCAATAAAATTGCTTTAAATACCATATAACATGTTAAAGCAGTACTTCACTCAAAAATGAACATTATATTATATATATCATATACTCACCCTCATGTGTTTTAGCAGTACAACAGGTATAAATTATATGACTTGCAAAGCTGTCGTATCATATAGAATTTACATTTTTGGTTGAATTGCCCCTTTAAAACTGTCAAATCTTTATAATTTTACTCTGTTGACCAGGCTTTGATTTAGCAGTAAATACTAAGTCCACAGTTGCTCTTTGACAATGAATTGCTAAATACAATAAGGCCATATGATTATTAATAATTTTTGGGGTGTGGCTCTATATTACACTAACACTAAAGCTTTAAATGTCAGTGTTTCTCATTCTTTTTGCAATGTATCGCAACTGATGCTGCACTGAGCTAAAGCTGTGGGTTGTGGGTAAACTGCAGACAACATTTTCTCTCTGTGTCGCCTCACTACAATCAATGTCTTGACTGACTGGAAAATGCTTGTCATTTACTGTTTGTTTTTTATTGGTGAGTGACTGTTTTGGGTGCATGTTATACCACAATAAATCTCTATTACAGCACAAAATCTTTCTTTAAACCTCAGACCTTTATTGGATTGATCATTTCCGCATTACAAAAGAGAAAATGTTTTATATACAGTGACACGCAGTACCATAAGCATGTTTGTATATGCAAATGCAGTGTGTATAGTTCAACCAGTCAGCATAGACTTTGGGCACTGGCACATTCTGACTTATGAATTGGACATATGGGTAATGACACTATGACATTCAAAACTCCTAACCTGTGCAGTTTAACATTTGAACAGCACTGGTTCTGATGTACCCAGTTCAGTTCTGATGTACCATGTGTTTCATGTGGATCATTGTATTATGGTTTCTCTACACTACTCTGATGGGAATACCAGTGAAGTCTGAACAATAGCTAAATAAATGGTTTCAAATTACTGCAGTATTACAATCTGATCCCAGTACCCCTGGGAGAGGACTTTATATAAATAAAAAGTATGTAAATATTGCAATTGTAAAGAATGCAAGACTTTAAATCAGAGGTCCTATATGCAGGGTTCCCACAGTTAGAAAACCTGAAAATATTAGGGAATTTTACAAATGTGTGATTTCAAGGACTGGAAAGGTTTGGAAAAAATCTTCAAAGTTTCATTGATGAATATACGTTCCTATTATCAGTTCTTATCCAGTACTTGTAAATGACTGGAAAAATTAATGCAATTTATTGTGGAAAAGCTGTGAGAACTCTGTGTGTGTCTGCAGTATTACATTCATATTGCTCACTGCTGCTTTTATAATGAGAACAAAGTTCAGTACATGTAAAGACCTTCAAATGAGCTTTATTTGTCAGTAATCTGCACAGTTAGCTGCCTCATCAGCACATCTTAAAACAGCACTGTACAAATGTGACACATTTACATTAATGTGTATTCTCAACAGCTGTCAATCAATCAGTCCCCATACAAAACATATTAATCAGGAAAATATCAGCCTACTCTTGATAAACAATACATAATTTTTTTAATTATGCATAATCTTATACCCAATCTGTCACATTTTAACAGCTAAGCTTTGTGTACCAGAAACAAAAGTTAACTACAGAAAACACTTCAAAAAACATTTATCATTATTCATTTCTGACAGATAACAAGACAAAACGATTTCAGAAATGGAACTGTACAGTCAGATGCGTGTTCGAGTGTTTTGTAAGTTGTGATGAACTTTGTTATTTCTTTTAAAATATGGCAATGTCCTCTAAAAATGATCTCTACATAGAAGCTCAATAAATAAATATATAAATATGAAACAAAAAGACAAACAGACAGAATGAAGACCACCATTAAAGAGAGCGAGAGAGCGAGAGGGGGAGAGAGCAAGAGAGCGAGAGGTGGAGAGAGTGAGAGGGGGAGTGAGTGAGAGAGCAAGTGGGGGAGTGAGGGGGGAGAGAGCGAGAGGGGGAGTGAGCAAGAGGGGGAGTGAGTGAGAGAGCGAGAGGTGAAGAGAGTGAGATGGGGAGTGAGTGAGAGAGCGAGTGGGGGGGTGAGAGGGGGAGTGAAAGGGGGAGAGAGCGAGAGGGGGAGTGAGTGAGAGAGTGAGAGGGGGAGTGAAAGGGGGAAAGAGCGAGGGGGAGTGAGAGGGGGAGAGAGCAAGGGGGAGAGTGAGAGAGAGCGAGTAAGGGAGTGAGAGGGGAGAGAGCGAGTAAGGGAGTGAGAGGGGGAGAGTGAGTGAGCGACTGGGGGAGAGAGCGAGGGGGAGTGAGAGGGGTAGGGAGTGAGAGGGCGAGTGGGGGAGAGAGCGAGGGGAGTGAGAGGAGGGAGTGAGAGGGGGGAGAGAGTGAGAGGGCGAGTGGGGAGGAGAGGGGAGAGGGTGAGTAAGAGAGGGGGGAGAGAGCGAGTGGGGGAGTGAGAGGGGGAGAGAGAGAGTGAGTAAGGGAGTGAGAGGGGGAGAGAGTGAGTAAGGGAGTGAGAGGGGGAGAGAGTGAGAGGGGGAGAGAGCGAGTAAGGGAGTGAGAGGGGGAGAGAGTGAAAGGGGGAGAGAGCGAGTGGGGGAGAGAGTGAGTGGGGGAGTGAGAGGGGGAGAGAACGAGTGGGGGAGGCCTGTGATAGGGCAGGAGTGATTTCACAGCAGACAGATAAATCAGTGTCTGTCAGATGTCTGTCAGTCTTCACAGCTAAAGATGTGCTTGGCTGGTTTTGATTGACCTGCAGGTACACAGGCCCGTGCTAGTAGATGGTTGTGTTCTTACAGGAGTGTGCTGACGTTCTGATTGCGACACATCTGTGTCTCTACAAGATCTCCTGCGAGCATGTTCCACTGCAGGAGGCTGCGTATGAAAATCATAAAAACAAGAGACTGAAGATCTGAGGTATACGAGATTATGGGCTCTCACAGATGATTTGACCTAATCAATAATAAACGTTACAAACACAAAGTTTTAATGAACGATACAATGACAAATGTATGAATTTTGCCTAACCTGCTGATGGACATCCATGAAACATCTACAGCCTGCTGGAGAGCTAGCAGTTCTGTGCCACACACACACAAATAGAAGAACCAGAGTCAATACAACCAAATCTCACATTAGATCTCATGTTCTAAGCCAGTTATATTGTTTAATGAGTCATTTGTCAAATTGCCCATAATGGTCTTGTCGGTTATTTTATTCACTCTCTGGATGTGGTGAGACGGGATGTTTTGTCTGGTTCTCACCGAATGTTGTCTCTCTGTTTTGGGGCACAGAGGTTTAGACTGCTTTCGACCGGCACCTAGAGTCAAACAACAAAGTCTGAGCACACTCACACATTATATACACATACAATACAGAAATATTTGTATATTAAAAATCCTATACCATCAGAAATTCTACACCTCTTTTTGTTTATGAGAAAATAATTCCAAAACTGTGTGATCTGCTGTGATTAGTATTACCAGAGTTATCATCCAACCACACGCTGCTGTATGTAAACGAGTCTCGTTTATGAGGCATCCCAGCCAACGATAGACTCTCCTGTACTCCCGAAAACAAAAACATATTGTAATTTGTAATATGCAAATTACAAAACCAGTCTCCCTAAGTTATCTTCGTGAGCACTTAACCTCATCATAAAAAAAAAATCCTTTCCCTTCATTTCCTTTCCCTTCATTTCCTATCCCTCTTCCCTTTAAATCTCTCCCTTGTTGTAGCATATGATACTCTGAGCACTGTCTGAACTTGTATTGTGAGCACTTATTGTGTCTAGTTGCCTCTTCAGGTTGACTCTCTTGTTGTATTCCGCACTTGTAAGTCGCTTTGGATAAAAGCGTCTGCTAAATGAATAAATGTAAATGTAAATGTAATCTGTATATTAATACTTCTGAACAAGCAATTAAATGCAAATTCCATAAAGCTTACACACACAACCGACTTAAACACACACAAACGACTTAAAACAGCATGCACTCATAGGTGGCCGTGGCCTCACCAGTCCTGTGTCATACTCTTCCACTGCTTCCAGTTCACGCTCGTTCTCCTCCAGCACACTGGTGAAGCTGCTGGCGTTGGACAAGGAGTGAGAGAGATCCTGAGACTCAGGGATGGAAGGAGTCCGACAGCACAGAGCTGAACTACATGAAGACACGTGTTCATAAGGGCAAATGAAAGCAGCAGTGTATTATAATTGTTATAAAATTGATTGTTCCAGTCTTCGATTCTGATTGGCTAAGCTGCATTTGAAGCCATTGAAAATTACTCATCTTTCATCTTGACCTCATCTTTCTTAAATGTGTTTTTTTTGTACACACGTTTCTGCAAACTTTGTTTTGTGGAACATTTTAGTCTTAAAGATAAAGTTTATGCTAAAATACTTTATTTTATTCCAGGTTATTATGCAGACAACTACAAGCAGTGCATACAGTCATGCATGGTGGCCCGTGTACAGAAATAACATGCTGCATTTTAAAATTCCTTAATTATCTTACAATGAACTAAAGGTACCAATTTGCAGGTGCAATCCATCAAGTCGCATGTGTTTTAGTTGGCGTATTGCAGGTAATTACTCAGAAAAACTGTGTAAACAGCTGAAAACACGCTGGACACACAAAGACATTCACTTGAATCAGATTACACCTACAGCTCTCACTGAAGATTTGTTATCTGACTTTACCTTTGATTTTATTTTGAGACAATGAATTTATCCATGCGACTATAAATCTATAAAGACAGGGCCAACATAGGCTATTTATTCTTTTAAGAAATAAACCTCTCTTGAAGCAATGTAAAAAAAAAGTTTATATCGCCTACTGACAATGACAGAATGTTCAGTCTTCAAAAGCAATGATGACATCGTAATATTTACATACTGACTTGTGATTGGTCCTCATTCTTTGCATACTAAATTTTGATTGACATAAAACAGTCAATTTTAATTGGCTGACCTGATCTTGGTGGCTGGCATCTCAGGCGAGCTGTGATTGGATGAAATGTCTGATCTGAGGTCTTGAATGTAACTGTCAGATGTTCTCTGTGGACTAAGAGACACTTCTCTGCTGCTGGGACAGACAAACAGAGCGGTTAACTCATTTCTCTTATTTAATGGTTTCAGCTTTAAACAAATCACTCGGCCCTCTTCTAAATTGAATGTTCCGGACTTACATTCTCTCCTGGACCTCCTGTATGTTCTCAATCCCAATAGCACTGCTTCTTCGGGAGCTGAATGGGCCAGACTTCTTACGGGTTGGGCTTTTTCCAGGAATTATGAGGGACTGTGATGAAATCACAATCTGATCAGATCTGCTCATGCTGTATTCAGGGTTCACTGAGTTCATGTTGTGAAAACAGACTCAGATTTTATCAGTAAGATGATCAGAACTGGAGTCCTGAGCAATGCATTTATAACAGGGTTGAAGGATTACACTCATTCCTTATGATTCATCTATGAAAATAAAATCAGTAATTCAATCAATTTCTCTCCTGTTCTGGAGATATTTATGGAAAATATTCCAGTTGTTTTCATTCAGTGTTTTCATTCAGTGTTCATTTAGGGTAATCTAAAGGTTGTTTTTTAAACCTTTATAAAGGCCCAGTTTTTAATGGTGGTGCTTGCATAAGCAATGTCATGGGTTTGAATTCCTGTGAACACACATGCTGTTAAAATAAACTATACATGGTGGCAGTTGTGGCCTACTGGTTAGTAAGTCGGGCTTGTAATCAGAAGGTTGCTGGTTCAATTCCAGCACTGGCAGGTAGCAACCGAAGTGCCCTTGAGCAAGGCACCCAACCCCCCAATTGCTCCAAGGGGTGCAGCTGCCCACCGCCATCACCTTGAATAAAAACATTCACTGGTCTCTGACAGTATATATGACAGTATTTGAGTGTTTATTGCCTGCTATCACACTGCTGTGTCACATGCTTCAGACACACCCCTTTTAAATGATATTACATGTATTTGTATACTGAAAACTCCCACAGTAATGTTCTGTATCGGCCACACACACAAGGCTGGATCACTATACAATACATTCTGTTACTACAACAGCAGAGCAGTAATGAGAATGGCCAGTCATTTTTACTGAGTGACTAATGAAACCACTCCTGTATGTTTGAATGATTTAGTGTCAAGTCTTACACACTCTAACCTGTAAGAAAAAAATAATGGTGTGGAACTGAACCAAGGAACTGGTTAACTCACACAAATGTCACCACCAAACGAGACACAAAATACTGGAACTCCACCCAGAGAAAACCACTTGGCACAAAACATGACAGGTTAGCTAGAATCAATCTCATTCAGGTTTCAAGTCAAGTTCTACAGTTTTATGCCTTTAGATTATGGGTTCTCAACCTCTCAAACTTCATTTCTGTTTAGGAGAAACATGAATATATATTAAAGATATTAAAGGGTTTTTCTTTTCTGTGGGTACATTTGATGATGAATCTGGATGGTTACTTTGCTGCTCTGTCAAACTGCCGTGAATCATTTTCTTCTTCATCGCTGCTGCATTTGTGGTCACAGCAGAACAGGACAGACGGTTATCTGTTCCATCTGTTCCACTGACCACCATCCAAACACATCATAACAACTGATCACAAGTCAGTTTACATCATTAATGTGAAACTGATGAAGAGCCGGCCTGGCAAGAGAAGATGAGACACTGCATGCACTGAAGGTTTAGAGCCATTCAGAGGGCACGGACTGCTGCTAGGCTGAGAAGAGCCGAGAGTTTGATGCACTACGACTGCAGGATATATCTAAATTTGTGAAATATTGCAAACATCACAATATTCATACTGCAGTGGTTTGCAATAACTAAATGATATCAATGCATCAAAAGGTTATAGTGGACAGTCAAAGACATGAAAATTGTTTGCCAGAAAGAATGTAAACATACTGGTTACATCACTTTTAGTTTTTAAACATTATAATTTCAAAAGATTTTACAAATGTAATTACCGCAACACATACTGCATTTTTAGCATGTTATGGCATATCACATTTTTCTTCAATATCATGCAGCCCTAGATGGCACATTGTTTCAGGGCATCTCACGACAGATTGATTTCTCAGAAACTGACAGACTCTGTATTCATATTTTACAGAGTTGTATCTTGTTAATAACAGCCTGTAGGGTCAGATACTCACAATGCTGGCTGCTTTAGGGGTTTCCAGAGGGTTGTGTGTAAAAATTCCACTGTGGCTTGTGGAGACAGTGTGTGGCTTCTTACTACTGAGGCCCATGGCGTCCATAGACTGGCTTCTGTTGCGGATTACTCGCTGGAAAGAGAAAAAGAAAGATGCATCCCTGCAGTGTAACACTAGAGGGTATTGTGGG
The DNA here is from genome assembly GCA_036877525.1 of Chromobotia macracanthus. Taxonomy (NCBI): domain Eukaryota; kingdom Metazoa; phylum Chordata; class Actinopteri; order Cypriniformes; family Botiidae; genus Chromobotia; species Chromobotia macracanthus. The sequence goes on from JAZGTH010000062.1 coordinate 310,443, forward strand.
GCTGATTCTGTGAGAACTAGAGAATCAGAGAGCAAGGGACACTGGAATAGATAACAGCATTCTACCACACTTTCTATTACTTGTATGCTTGTAGTTTATGTGCTTGAGTTAACCATAGAGATTCAAAAGATTTTGATGGGTTACCTTAAAAGATTCAAAGAAGCCACCTCCTCCTTCATTCTCCAGTTTGTCATCATCACACAGACCCAACATGGACTGACTGTGGACATGAAGTTCTTCATATAACGCCTCCAGCAGAGCAGAGTGTGTTCTCTCCTGGAGGATAAACTCAGTCTGATGTGGTGTGCTGCATAAAGGTCACAAAACATTAGCACTGAAGTCACTTTTATTGTACCTCCAACTTGGTGAACTTCTCAGCTTTGTAGCAGGAATATTCAGCATTGATCAGTTTGGTCATGAGGACATTGTGAAACTCGGGAGTCTGGATGAAAAACAAATTGAACGGAGACTAAATTAGATTAAAACAAATGAAGTTTAAAGTTTAAAACGGTGAAGTTTAACTAGATGAGCTGTATGTGAAGGTAAAGTACAGAAGTTCTGAATGGTGCATTTTCATTCTGTGGACATCAGAAGCTCTAGAGAATTAGACTTTAATCTATGCAAGACATGAACATCACATGAAGATGTTGAACCCGTGCACCTTCCTGAAGACAGCAGGGTCTGGGAGAGCTGGACCAAAGAAAGGCACATCATCTCTCGCAGTCACAGATACCTTCAATAACACAGACACACATGCATAACATGTTGTTCTTACAATGTTATCAAAACATTCTTGCAGTAACATTAGTAGAATGTTTTGTCAATATTATGTCTTTGGCAAACATTCTAAAAACGTTAAGCATTAACGTTATGTATTATAATACTATGCATAAATAAATATATATATATATATATATATATATATATATATATATATATAAAAAAACACACACACACACACACACACACACACACACACACACACACACACACACACACACACATATATATATATATATATATATATATATATATATAATTATAATTATAATATAATTATAATAATTAATTAATTACAATTATAAATAAAGAGACTAATTATTCTTTAATTATTGATTACCATTAATTATTAATGTCTAATTAATTAATTGTTAGTGGAACGTTTTAAAAAACATCACAGAATTAAAACAATGTTTGAATAATGTTCTTATAACCAAGCAATAACATTTATACAACGTCTATAAACTATTAAAAACCACAAAGGAAATGTCAGAGAAATGTTCTGACAACTTAAAATTGTTAGCTGGGATTCAATATTAGGACAGCTCAACATTCCCAGAAACTAAAGAAATAAGACTAAAGCAAGTCCTGTTATGTTTCCAAAAGTGAATCTTCAGCACTTAAAAAAGAATAATCTCATTGATTCACATAATCCATTGACTCGACTTTAAATGATTCAAACAGGAAGTGTTTATTACCTTATACAGGACGTTATCCGTGCAGGCATTCTCCACCTGTATCACCACATAAGCGTGCAGGAAGTTGGAGGCAATCATATCTGGAACAAATGGAGTGTTTTCCTCCTGGAACACTATAGCCACAATGTCATTTCCTATGTGCCGCTTCCTCTGCAGCTGAAAGACAGTCACAGAACATCAGAGCTGTAAGGCCACAAGAGAAAACTACTGGTTACATTCACTTAAGATTCACTTCTCTAACAGACCGGCCTGCGGGGAAACATGAACTGAAAACTGAAAGAGTGATTCCTGCAACTGGTCAAAGTCAAAGTTTTCTCAACTAAAATCCCACAAAAGCAATATCTGAATCTCTATTTCTGTATTTTAATACACCAAAAGCCATACAATGCAAAACAATTTATTTCACGTATACTTTATTTTAAATGGCCATATTTAAATGAGTATTAGAATCATGCAGTGTCAGTTTTATCTCTCATAAATTTTCAATCATTTGCTTCATTTGCTTTCCTCGCTTGAACACATATGCTTGTCTTCATAGTTTGCTCCTAAACACACATTACCTCTCAATGCAGGAAACATTCAGAAACAAATAAACCACACTGGAGGTTATGTGCAGCCGATGGACCTGTAGTACACATCTAGAGTCGTGTGCTAGCTCTGCTCTCTGAACGGCATGTTTTTAGTGGTCAACATTATAAGTCAGTCTGTACTGAAACTGATGGTTTTATCTGTGCAATGAGAAACATGGATGGCAACAGATGGCTTTTCAGGATTGTTCCTTTGGCACTGTGTGATGTGGGTTGCTTGCTAATAATAACAGAGGGTACAGCTGGTCCGTGCATATCAGAATCTCTGTGGCCAACTGCTGATGAACCCAGAACTGACACAAAAATAACAGCACAGCACATGATGTTACTGGTTTGCCCTGAGTGTGGACATGCTTTTTGTCAGTGTCTAGGAGTGACCGAAGGTTGTTTAGTTGTGACTTATAAAAAGCAAAACCGAACAAAAGACAAAAAGAGGCCTTACCTGTTGAGAATCTCCTTCTGTGTATGGCAGTTTAGTGGACACATGAAACATAATCTCTTTGTTGTGGAAGTTGTGATAGACTGATTCAGTTCCTGTCTGGCCATGTGTCACATCCAGACCCCCACGGAACCTGTAGAGGAAAAAAACCAACAGTTTTAAAATTTTAATTTAATTTAATTACAAACTCATGCTTTGCTGATTTCCATTTTTGTAGATCAATATCTAAGGCCTGAACCCTAAATTCTGATTGATTGTTTAGAATGTTCTTTCAGGACCAGCATGTCTGTAGATTCAGGAGCATGTTCATCATGGGTAAATTGTGTTATTTAAAAGCATCACACCCTTTGAAGTCATGAAGTTCAACCTTCTGCCCCAAGAACTCTAAGAACTCAACAAAGGCTGGACTTTCCTCGCTGTTGCCAAAAAGCTCTTCCTCTGTTGTCTGTGAAACATTCACAGACAATTAATAAGGTCCACAACCATCATATATTAGGCATCATATACACCAAGAATGTGAGAAATTACATAATCTAACCTGGGCAAATTTCTGGTAGATGACTCCAAACTTGAAACTATTGCTGATGACATGCTCATCAAAGGTCACGATAAGTCTGGACGCCTTGGAGAACAACACAATGGGGTAGAAATAATGAAATTAATTTTGCATTGATTGGTCATAAAGCTGCAGCTTACCTTTGGGTATAAGACAGGGTAAAATCTGTCCACATTCACCTCTTCACAGACAAGCTACAAAAGATTTACAAACAGTTGTGGTTTGATATTAAAAATGTGCACACAATCAATTTGATTAACTTTTTTGCTTTATTTACACTGAAGTCTTACTTTGGCCATCTGGATGATGTTGGGGAACTCAGTCAAACAGGAAATGGGTATCACATCATTGTAGGTTTTAAACTTTGACCTGGAATTAAAAGACATCAGCTGACGTCATCTTCACAGAATGTTTGTTGTTATGCAGGACGAGCTCATAACAACCTTCTGAAGAGCATCAAAGTTTCAACCTGATTTCATTACTACAAATGACATCGAAACACTGAACTACACTGAACCTGCAGCACAAATACATCACAACTACATACTCTGCCTGATATGAGTGATTGTGTGTGAGAGAGCGTTCATGTTCCTACCGCATAACTGAGTACTCAAGTTGAGACCAGCTTCAGAAATAAAAAGCTGAAGGATATGTGCAGTGAAGAGCAGAAAACTGTGGGAGAGGTTGTGAGTTACGCCTCTTCAATTAAAAAAAGTGTCTACAAACATGGTTTTGCACCATTCAGAATTAAAATGTATGAAATAAGAACATATGAAATTCTTAAAAGGTAGAATTTATAAACTATGATCAAATACTTCTCATTAAAATTCCCCAAAATCAGATTATCAGAGCTACACCATCCCCCTGAATCCTAAAGCTCTATTTTCCAGCTGTACATCAATAACTGTCCTATCTGTGCCAACTTTTATTTCTCCTGAGACATTTTAAAAAGAGCATCCAAGAAAAACTTCAAGACACAAATAAAATCATAATAAACTCATAAAATGTGTGTGTGTGTACAGTAGTACCTGAGCAACAGTCGGAGATGCTCCTGGTCTCCATTCACATCATATTTCACTGAGAAGAGCAGGTGACCCAAGACACTGTCCACTGAGTAATAATTAAAATGCTCCTGTGAGAGGAAGAACATGCAGAAACTCTCCAGAAGACTTTCTTCAGGATCACAGAATACTTTGATTCCACCAGCTCAAACTTATAACAACCCAACACACAGAGCTCATGTTATTGTAGGAATACAGCACGGATGTTATATTTTAAATCGCTTTTAAAGTACCTCTCAGCTCTTTTGGAAACTTGGCATGTGATCACCATGTGTTTTTCACCATGCTGTCTTTGTAGGGAAAAGAGCTAACAGAAGATTCCCAAAACTCTGTTTTTATGTTCCATGATAAAGTCAGTATATGGGTTTCAAGCAACATGAGGGTGAGTAAATAATACCACGATTTTAATGTTTGAGTGAAAGATTCTTTTCAGCTCAACCAATTCCACACATCTTTATAGAGTTAATTTTAACCAATCAAAGCAAACATTACTAATAATTACATACATTTCTGTTCAATTTCTCACTACGTTTATTTTATTAGTACTTTGACAAGAATATTCATCCTCATTCAAAACTGAGCACCACTGACTAATACTCTGTATCTCACCTTGCCCAGAAAGTGCTTCCTGTAGATCATGGCTGTGTTGTTTGTCTCCAGTATACACTGTGATGCAAGACATGAAGGCGGAGCTTCTGATACAGAAGAGGAGCCTAAATCGTGGCTGGTCCCTTCAATCCAGTAACCACCAAACTGGGGCAGGAGAATCAGGGGTAGAGGGCCTGTGCGCCCCAATACCTGCCAAACATAGAAACTCTGCAACCACGCCTCCAAACAAACATTTAAATATACATATAAAATAGCAACATGCTTGTTTGTAACCTCATGTATGCTGGGATAGGGGATGTAGTCTTCCTCTGTCTGTAAAGAAACATATTAACTGATTAGAAATCACAGATCTTTAAAACTCTTCATTGTCTCACACTTAAGGCATAACGCCAAACAAACTCTGAACTGTATACAATATTAATAAAGTCTGAAGTGTGTGCCACAGATCACGTTTTGATGTTTTGTGATCTTAAATTGCTATATATTTACACCCTACATAAGCAGCTGCCTTCTGTCATCATAAGTAAAAACAAAACTTAGAAGTGGTTCATTTCAAACAGCATATACAAATCACAGCATACACATCACAGCATACACTGGAGAAATACTGGAGAAATACTGGGATTTTGTTCATAATACCTTAAATAGCTGCCTATGTAGACAGCTGAATCGATTTAAAACATTACTAGGGTTTACTCTGAAGTTAGGGGTAAAAAACACACACGTCATAATAAAAGAAACATTGTGTGTATCTGTGCATGTGATAAACACAACACTGACAGCAGGTCTTGTTATGGGAACACATTACATAGTGTGAGTGAGTGTGTGATATTGACTTACTTTGAGTGAAGGAGGTAGAGAGCATCTTTGTTCATCCATTCTAGTGTTCTGCATCCAACAAAACATTTATCAGTATAAATCAGTAATAGACATTATCAGAATGCCAGCTATTGTAATCAGAATTCTTGCCTTGAAATTAAAGGTGAAGTGTGTAATTCTGTTTTTAATATAAAAATTCTTTCTCCTTCCCTAGTTTAATGTGCAGACGCAACTATAAAGAAAACGTCACACAGATGGCAATATATAACACGAATAGAATGAGTGACATAAGAACGATGAAAAAATGATACAGCAAAGTTCAGAGGTCAAAAGGTCACATCAGGACAAAAGTCACGTGCATTCTGCAGGAATAAACACAATTATAAAACAATTCTCACCTGCACTCGCTCTATCATAGCAAATATATCTGATGTCTGAGAATCAGGTGGAAGAGAGAGAGAGAGAGAGAGAGAGATCAGGTAATTGGCTGGCAGAGTTCAAACTGTGTATGACACCTGAGAAAACACTAGATTCTTATGTATAACAACTTCTGAGTGTAGTATAAAATCATTCCAGAAACTGATTTTCTCAACAAGACTTTCAAAAAATGTTCAGACACAGTTCAGAGCACCTGAAATGACTTTAGTCTCACACACACATATATATATAATATCATATACATATATGATATAATCGTTATATCAGGACACAGAAGTTCATTTCTTTCCTAACATACACATCCTGTAACACTGCTGCATTACAAAGAGAGAGCACACTCTGTACTGATCTTACACAATATATGACACAACTGCACTATATAAACCTATCGTCATCTTTTTGTGCAGGGCCAAAAAAACTACAACAACCAATTCAAACCTGCTCTAGGATAAAACCATTTCTGTTGTAAATCTTGTAAAGTCTTCAGGAAAACATCCAGGACATATTTTTATCTCAACTGCACAATTAAGATTTTTATAACAACATTTCAAGCACAACTCCTCTTTCTCATTATTATAATGCAAAAATCTTTTTTTAATACTGTAAATAAAGACAGATTTTAAAAGTCAAGTATTTAAACATAACAACAGTACTTAACTAGTATTTGTACATGTCCAGCTTCTCTGTGTGATTCTCATTATAATCACATTACAATATTACAATCATCATCCAGAATTACAAACGTAAATCATCCAGACACATCACACCCTTACAACCACATTCAACACACATCTGTGTTATATCTGCTCTCACATTGACTCTGTTGATATAAATGATTGACTTCCTCACTCAAGTCGCCATCATACAGCAGGTTACAGTGGACTTACATCACTATGTCTCCTGCGCTGGCGCATAGCAACGAGGGCTGGACTGCGTAACCTGTACATGCTTTTAGCCATGATGAAGTGACAGCTAATTGAACTGAAGGCTGAAAGATACAGCTCTATCCTGACACAGAGAGCACATCTGCTTGTCTTTCTCTTTTCCTCTCTTTTGATTTCTGAGAAACCCAGGGGGGGTGAAGAAATACTGATCACTTCCTCTGTCTGTTACAACTTCCCCAGCCAATTTCCCAGCCTGTAATACACAATCTCCTCGTGTTTCCTCAAATGTAATTGTGTGAGTTGGAGTGGAAAAGTGTTTAAACTCACGATACAACAATGGCCGGGCAATTGTAGCTGACAATTTTCTTAGTCTGAACTTTAAACTTTGACTTCTTTAATCATATTTTGTCAGTTGTGTGTAATCAGTTTGGAGAACTGATCTCATTCTATTAGTGATGTCACAGATCAGAAAAATAACCACAACACTTCCTGTCACAATACATTCACAGCTGCACAACAACAGTGTCAGATTTCCTCATCACGATTACAGAATTACTACAACAGTGTGTTGAGTGCAGCTGGTTGTTTGACAAGCCCTAATGTGAAATTGTGGTATGTTAATATGACTATAAAAAGGAAGATGTGCAGTGTTGTGTGTTGAAAAGCCAGAAATTCATTCCTAAATGTCTGGGTTTATCTGTAAGATCTTACCCTAGAGCAAAACTTGACTGCTCAAGAGAGTTTAAAGTTTTAGGATATTTGTATTGTTTATTACAGAATGAAACTTATCTTAGTTGTTTCTCTGAACTCTTCTACAGACACAAAGACAATTATTGACATTGAGTACAGAGTTAATGCAGACAGCACAACTCAGAATATTTGTTATTTTTTTCATATTGAAAGACTTTTCATTACAAACTTTGGTAACCTGACACAGTCTGTGACATTGTTGAGACCTCTAAGACAAACATTAAAGATCTCACCTGTGCTTTTGCTTTCCTTAGTGATGAGACTGAATTGAATTTGTGAATCAAACAGAATTTGTGCTAGGCATCTACTTCTCTCTCTTATAAATCCCCAAAACATAAAAATCACAAAGCAATAACACACCACAGAAAATAACATCACCCACCAGCTGACCAAATTCAAGTGGCCCCAAAATCTGCTGGTTAACTTTTACAGATGCACCAGAGAGAGTATTCTAACAGACCTCATGAAAGCTTGATCCTGCAGCTGCACACAGCGGATGAAAGAAACCTCCAGCGTGTGATGAAACCAGCACAGGACACTAGAACATCTTTACTGCACTCACTGTCTAAGGAGAATCAGGAACATCACACACAATTTATCCACCCTGGACAGCATCAGACAACACACACAGACACACTGCACACACATGCATGCTGCGAAAAACAAAGATCCTCGTCAAATCAGCCGAATTAAACCAGAACATTCACCTGAGCATATTTTATCCTGCTGTGAAGTGTTCAGCTGGAGCTCAGATTTAAAGCTGTAGCTCTGTATCATGGATTCCTCTGACTGTAATTGATCAGTATTAAATACAAGATGCTGAGAGAGCCACAGGTGTGTGTGAATGTGGAGGGCAAAACAGTGGGAAAACTCAATGAAACACTGCAATGGGACGGAAACAAACCCTAAAGTTTCTGTCACTTGAACTGCTGGTAAAACTGTCAAAGGTCTTTCAGCACATACTTTGCTAACAGGCTAATAAGGTCTGTCAAACCTAACAAAACACTGGTGTGCCTTCAGTGACAGGAAGTGTCATAAGTGTCATGATTAAAAAACCTGGATGGAAAATCAACATGTATAACTAAACCATAAATGTTTAGGTGCCAGAAACCACTGGGAAAAATATAAAGATTAAAACAGTATTTATAATATCACCTAAAGCCGGTTAAGTAAAGACTCAGGAGAAACTGAAGGTAAAGAGAAGGAATGATGCAGAAAATGCAAAGCAGCGTCTCTCTCTGCTGTCAGGGGCACCTGCAGGTACAAATGAATTTGACTGTGTTTACATGAATTAGCAATAAGCTACCTGACACTAGCAAAGAACTACAGCAAAGTGTTAAAGAGAATGCAAAAATCTCTTACACATTGTTGAACAAAAAAGGTAAAAAGTGAAAACGACAAAAACAACCTTAAGAATTCAGTGCATTTTGTTTTTATCTGTTTTTACACAAACTTTCACTTACCTAGTGTAGGTTCAAAACAAACAGAAAAAGAACATTCCCATCCAAAAATTATGACTGCAACAATTACTGAGTAAAAGCTTCAGTAATATGAAGTCTGATTCTACAAGTACAATATTACTGTTTGCAACTTATGTACAATTGCATGGAATTCATTAGTAAATATACATTATAAATAATGCATTTTGATTTTATTTTGATTTTGGCTGGCTTATGAGCTACAGTGTTCTGTAAGGAGGTGCAAATTTTTGTCTCTCATTCACTTTCACTTTTCTCTGTACAGCACAAGACATAAAGCAGAAAGTTGACTGACAGTATCAGTACTCAGTCACTGTCACTGTGATGTGATCAACACTCTTCAAAAATGTTCCACAGAACAGTCATATGAAGTCATACAGGTCTGGAAAGACATGAGAGAGAAGAAGAAAAATGCCCTCAGTGTGTTCAAACAATATGCCTACACACACACACACACACACACACACACACTGTCATCTATTTCATCTCAGCCTGTTTCAGTAATGTTGTCTGACATGCCTACAGCTGTCTGCCTCTCTCTACAAACACCTGAGTGCCACACATTAGCAAACAGACAGCTCATCTGATCACAGTGTGTGTGAGAGAGAGAAGGAGAGAGACATGACTTACTTGTAAGCACACACAGAGCACAAATCAGCACCATGCAATCTGTTCCACAGCTCCAAACCAAATGCGCAGATAACAGACGGAGCTTGTTTTCCTTATTGCTTGCTCATCTGTGCTCTCTCATCCGCCTAACTTATTCTCTCCCTCACTCCCTCCCTCCCCTTTCTCCATTAAATGACTTAATCTCCTGTTTTTGGTTATCAGCACGGAATCTGTATCTTTTAAAAGTGCCATTTATTCCACACAGAAGAGAAAACCAGGCTAATGCATAACATCAGATTCATGAAAGCATTGTGTCTCAACAACATGGGCTCTGACAGTTGTGGTGGGCGTAGCGGCAGCATTTCAGGAAGGGTTTGGAGTCAGATTCATTTTACTGTGAAATTTTAAATGCACTCTGGAAGCTAAACAAAAGAACAGATGAGCCATACTGAAGATAATGCATGAACGCTTATTGCAGTACTTCTGTTAAGAAGAATGTTGCCAAAATAGAAGGTCACTTCTTCTGAAAGACTTCTGAAGAAAACTATGAAGCAGTGTTGTTTGTGATTGCTATGGTGTTGTGGGTGTTTTCTGACATGCTGTTGCTAGGATGTGTTGGGTGAAAAGCACCCCTCCCAAAGCTCAGCAAACATATTCTGGTAACTTGTGTTCTGATGTGATAACCACTAACGCCAAGCAATAGCAGCACAGTTGCCTATAGTAAGCACCACGGATAACACAAACATATACTGTATGTAGCATTTTTATATTCAAAACAAAGTCGTCTCTAGAAATAGAAAGAAATAGTTTTTCGAGCATGCTCTCTCATGGCATTAGCATGTACTGTGGTGCTCATCTGAGGTGATGCACGTAGAGAGAAACACAGGTCCTTCCACAATTACACTCCACGCTCTCTCTCTCTTTACACATTCCTCTGCTCTGTCTGGATTTCTCCACTCGAGTCATCTTCACAGCCTTTACAGACCAGCTATTCCCATACTGAGCATCACTCTATACTAATAATGCAGCCAGAGCTCTTTCTACCAGAGTGACACAAAGAGAACTCGAGTTTGTGGTGAGTGGATTTAGTCTTATCTGATAATCTGACCCAAACTTCAGAATTATTAACATCGATGAAAGTGCCTGAGATGACCTTTGTGAGAATAGAACAGAACAGAACTGCATGGTATAAAATATTCTTTATTCATCCATATTTGTCTTGAACATAGTGGACACATAGAAACATATAACACACAATACAACTATAAATAATGAAATAAAGTAACTAGAAATTAAACGATATATTTTTGATGCTACAGAATCATTTTAAGCAATATTTTAAATACAAGTCTAAATCACCTTTAGAGAGAGATCCTCCCATACAGGTGTTGAGCTAGAGAAGGTTTTGTCCACTCTGCAAAGAAAACAGAGAACAGTTTTATTTAGCAAAATTATCATTTTTAAAGTTTGTGTATGTGCAAAGACAAGAATAACACAGCTATAGACATGACACAAACAGAGCGCTAATTGATATCACACGTTTAACACTCATAGAGCCATTAGCCTGCTAATGCTAACAGTTGTGGAACTTCTTGCACGTATTAACACTGAACTCAATGTGATAATGACTGAGAAAACCCCTCACATTAACAAAGGGCAAAGACCAATCAGATGAATTAAAGAATGAAGAGAAACTGGAAAACATCAACAATTACTACAAGTAAAAATTCTTCAAAACATAGCTTCCAAACTGCTTGTCCTTTAAACATATTCCGACTACAGCTTTTTATAAGACTACATGTCTAAACACCCCAGCGCTGAACTGGGACCAGTGCTTGAACTCTTTTCAGTAAACGCTGACCAAGGAACAGTAACCTCAAACAAACACAAAGCTAAATCTCTCCGTCCATCAAAACATATTCTCTATAAAATAAGGCCTAGGGTGAACTACAATTCCAGCATATGTAACATCACAGCTACAGCTGATGGAGGATTGTGTCACTGATGATAATGCCTCCAACACTGACTTTCTGCTCTCCATTCACCTCTGTCCTTTCATCAGTTTATCAGTTCATCAGACAGCAAGTGGCAATTGAGGATCTGTCAGTCATGAGTCTTTCAAATCGAAGCCGCATTCTGAGTGAACTGTGAGGATGGAGGAGAGTGAGGTAAACGGAAGAACGGGCTGGCATCAGTATAAATCAGTATTAATGATATAATCAGAACTAACTTGATGGGACAGAACTGTTCATTCAGGCACTCACAAAAGCTGACACAGCTTAAGATCTCGTTTAATCAAGATTAGGCTGTCAGATTCATTGTGCATTTGAGATTATTGACTCTCTGAAATATGAAAATCTCTTAATTTGGTGACCAAAATAACTACAAAAAAATGTTAAACAATGAGCAAAAAACTGTGAGAACATGAGAAGTGACTCAGCAAAGCTGACTGTAAATCTCAACAGCTCAGAACTCTCTCAAAATGTGGATCAAATCATAAGACTGTATCAATTCCATCAAATGAAACTGTTATTGTATTAAACAGTGTCTTTCATTTCAAACAAACACCCACAACAGCACATTTGTCAGTTCAGAGAAGAGAAACAGCAGTTTTAACACCAATAAACACAGAATTGCAGTGTTATCTGCACACACTGACTGAACTGATTTATTGCCCACCTCAACAAATTATGCAAATTAAAGACTCATGCTGAAAGCAATTTGTAACTCCTGATCTCAAAGCCGGTTCTGATTGCTGGATGTGTGGGCCACAGAAGGTTACGTGCTGAGATTGTACAACATCATTCCCCTGTTATCCACACACATAAATCTGTTCTTTAGAATGCTGAAAGCTACACACCACCTCCAGTTATAATGCTCATTCGCCATTGTCTCTCTAGACAGGCAGACAGAAAAACAGGTTCATCCCCTACACTGTGTAAAGGTAGTTTTTTTTGGTTTACAAATGTTCCGACAAACGATTACACAAAGCATATTATTATGCACAAAGCATAAATATTAAAGCATTAAATTACAGACTGTGAATTGCTGTGAATTGCATTCAATCCCAGAAGAAAAGCATGCACTGTTACTTTACAAAGCTTCTCCACCCTTATTTTCATGCACTTGTTTGGGTGCTGTACCAACAGACAGTAAAATAAGCACATCCAAGCACACACCCAGCACTAAATTCTGCAGCTGAGCGGTTACAACACAACTACAGAGGCAAGCTCATCGCACAGAATCACAGTGACATTTTCTTTAAACACATTAAATTTTCTTTAATACATGCATGTCAGTGATGGACAAACAAGATTTGTGACCCTCAGTAAACAACAAATGAAAACCTTTCAACAAACATGTTCTACACGTATTTCTGTTACAGGCTCAAAACTGTGGTGTTCTAGTTTTTGTGCCGTTTAAGCAGTTTGTCAACTTTTGGCTTAACCAACAGAGTGCAAAAGACTGAAGCACAAATTAAATTAATTTCTCGAGAAGAGAATTCATTTATTAACCATGACAGACTCACAGATTGTTAATCAATGATTTATGCTTCTGTTGAAGCTATTAGTGTGCAATATTTTAATTACATACAAAAATAATTTAAACAATCATGTTTTTAAAAAAAGTAGTTCTTTACTAGCATGTACTAGTAAAGAACTACATTATCCCATATCCCATTATCCTGCAGAAGACCAACAGGGGCACGGTCAAAAGAGGTTGTGGAGGTGTTTGGAAAAGAATATTGGAATTGTTGACTTCAAATACTTCAGTTTCATTTGGTGCTAGCAGCATCTTCTTTAAAAAAGAAATCAAGGCTAAATTGACTGTCTCCACAATGCAAAACACTCCTGCATGCAAAACATCTGTCATCTTTAAATTCCCTCCACAAACACACCTGCACACACTGCGAGACTCACAGATCAGAATACCAATCAGAAACATTACTGGAGATTTCACTTCCAAACACGTAATAAAACACATCATAACCAAATCATTTTGTCCAGTATTGCAATCTGAAGTTTAAAGAAACAACAGTATACATCCTATTTGTTTTTTAATTAGTGTTATAATTTCATTATTATGTTTATTAGTAGGATGTGTTACTATTAACATCTTTATTAACATATTCTTACAAGAGCACATTATCTTTAAGTTTACAGTCAGCAACAGTTCACTCAGTTAGAATAATGTTTTCACCTTCAGAAAGCATTTGATGCCACCCAGAGACCACAAGCATGGCATATAACTGAAGAATATCCTGGCGTATAACCATCTATGTATATTTAGGTTTCATAAGACTTGTTATATGCAGCACATCTAAATCATAAAATGACTCTAAGAGAATGAAAACTAATCTAACTGAAGCAATTCCAAGTAATTTCTCTTTCATTGTCACTGCCAGAGAGATAAACATGTTGCTCTGAAACACTGAGATGTTAATATATTAAGACATAAGGCAGATAAATGACCTGTCCAGTGTGCTTCAACAGATGATGTTAAAATGAGACCCACTGGGCCAGGCTCTTTCAATATATTTCCTCCACCACTGAAAATATGAAAGCATTGAAGAGAGGACTCTATTCAAACAATCCCCACTGATATGTCGTGTTGATTGTCAAACACTGCGGACAGAAAACAGCTTTTCATTTACTCCAAACCTCCAGCTCTCCCTTTAATTCTTCAACTATTGTTTTGCTGCCTTGTAAGCACAGGTATTATATTCTGAAAATACATGTTTGCTGTTTCTGTTATAAAAGTCTCTCCCTCTCTCCGTCTCTCTCTCTCTGTCTCTCCCTCTCTCTGTCTCTCTCTCTCTCTCTCTCTCTCCCTCTCTCTCTCTCCCTCTC
>JAZGTH010000062.1:327500-417500 GCA_036877525.1 Chromobotia macracanthus
GTTCTGTAAAAGTCAGAGATTCTAATGTCTTCTGAATAGTTTCCTGCACAAGTGTGACAGGTTACAATGACAAAGACTTCAGTGTGTGTGTTTAGTAGAGAACATTCACTGTACAGTGATCCAGAATGCACTGCAGGAACAATAAATCTATTTTAATGACATAAGGGAAAGTAAAACAATCTGAAAACATGTAACGCTTTGGTTGTTGGATGAGAGATGGTTGTTGACTTCAGAAGAGCACAGAACAACCATTCTCCACTAAACATCGACGGCTCCTCCGTGGAGATTGTCAAGAGCACCAAGTTTCTTGGTGTTCACCTAGCGGAGAACCTCACCTGGTGGCTCAACACAAGTTTGATAACAAAGAAAGCCAGCAGAGCATGTACTGTCTGAGAAGACTGAGGAAACTCCCACCCTCATCCTCACCATGTTCTACAGAGGGACTATCGAGAGCATCCTGTGCAGTGCACTGAGACTTACTGTGTCCACTGTCTGCCCCACAAGTCATTGAACTGTCTTGTGCTGTCTGCACGTTTGCACTTTATGTATAAAATGTATGTATAAATGGATGTATAAATGTATGTATAAATGATGTATAAATGATGTATAAATGTATGTATAAATGGATGTATAAATGATGTATAAGTGTATGTATAAATGATGTATAAGTGTATGTATAAATGATGTATAAATGTATGTATAAATGATGTATAAATGATGTATAAATGTATGTATAAATGATGTATAAATGATGTATAAGTGTATGTATAAATGTATGTATAAGTGTATGTATAAATGATGTATAAATGATGTATAAATGTATGTATAAATGATGTATAAATGATGTATAAATGTATGTATAAATGATGTATAAGTGTATGTATAAATGTATGTATAAATGATGTATAAATGATGTATAAGTGTATGTATAAATGTATGTATAAATGTATGTATAAATGATGTATAAATGTATGTATAAATGATGTATAAATGATGTATAAATGTATGTATAAATGTATGTATAAATGTATGTATAAATGATGTATAAATGATGTATAAATGTATGTATAAATGATGTATAAATGTATGTATAAATGATGTATAAATGATGTATAAGTGTATGTATAAATGATGTATAAATGTATGTATAAATGATGTATAAATGATGTATAAGTGTATGTATAAATGATGTATAAATGTATGTATAAATGATGTATAAATGATGTATAAGTGTATGTATAAATGATGTATAAATGTATGTATAAATGATGTATAAATGATGTATAAGTGTATGTATAAATGATGTATAAGTGTATGTATAAATGATGTATAAATGATGTATAAATGTATGTATAAATGATGTATAAATGATGTATAAGTGTATGTATAAATGATGTATAAATGTATGTATAAATGATGTATAAATGTATGTATAAATGATGTATAAATGATGTATAAGTGTATGTATAAATGATGTATAAGTGTATGTATAAATGATGTATAAATGATGTATAAGTGTATGTATAAATGATGTATAAATGTATGTATAAATGATGTATAAATGATGTATAAGTGTATGTATAAATGATGTATAAATGTATGTATAAATGATGTATAAATGTATGTATAAATGATGTATAAATGATGTATAAATGTATGTATAAATGATGTATAAATGATGTATAAATGTATGTATAAATGATGTATAAATGATGTATAAGTGTATGTATAAATGATGTATAAATGTATGTATAAATGATGTATAAATGATGTATAAATGTATGTATAAATGATGTATAAATGATGTATAAGTGTATGTATAAATGATGTATAAATGTATGTATAAATGATGTATAAATGTATGTATAAATGATGTATAAATGATGTATAAGTGTATGTATAAATGATGTATAAGTGTATGTATAAATGATGTATAAATGATGTATAAGTGTATGTATAAATGATGTATAAATGTATGTATAAATGATGTATAAATGATGTATAAATGTATGTATAAATGATGTATAAATGTATGTATAAATGTATGTATAATAGTGTAAATGATGTATAAATGATGTATAAATGATGTATAAATGTATGTATAAATGTATGTATAAATGTATGTATAAATGATGTATAAATGTATGTATAAATGATGTATAAATGATGTATAAATGTATGTATAAATGATGTATAAATGTATGTATAAATGATGTATAAATGTATGTATAAATGATGTATAAATGATGTATAAGTGTATGTATAAATGATGTATAAATGTATGTATAAATGATGTATAAATGTATGTATAAATGATGTATAAATAATGTATAAGTGTATGTATAAATGTATGTATAAGTGTATGTATAAATGATGTATAAATGATGTATGTATAAATGATGTATAAATGATGTATAAATGTATGTATAAATGATGTATAAATGATGTATAAGTGTATGTATAAATGTATGTATAATATGTAATGTATAAATGATGTATAAATGATGTATAAATGATGTATAAATGATGTATAAATGTATGTATAAATGATGTATAAATGTATGTATAAATGATGTATAAGTGTATGTATAAATGATGTATAAATGTATGTATAAATGATGTATAAGTGTATGTATAAATGATGTATAAATGTATGTATAAATGATGTATAAATGATGTATAAATGTATGTATAAATGTATGTATAAATGATGTATAAATGTATGTATAAATGATGTATAAATGTATGTATAAATGATGTATAAATGTATGTATAA
Source organism: Chromobotia macracanthus (assembly GCA_036877525.1). Taxonomy (NCBI): domain Eukaryota; kingdom Metazoa; phylum Chordata; class Actinopteri; order Cypriniformes; family Botiidae; genus Chromobotia; species Chromobotia macracanthus. Next base: position 330,277 of record JAZGTH010000062.1, read on the forward strand.
ATGATGTATAAATGATGTATAAATGTATGTATAAATGATGTATAAATGATGTATAAATGTATGTATAAATGTATGTATAAATGTATGTATAAATGATGTATAAATGATGTATAAATGTATGTATAAATGATGTATAAATGTATGTATAAATGATGTATAAATGATGTATAAATGTATGTATAAATGTATGTATAAATGTATGTATAAATGTATGTATAAATGTATGTATAAATGATGTATAAATGATGTATAAATGTATGTATAAATGATATGTATAAATGTATGTATAAATGATGTATAAATGTATGTATAAATGATGTATAAATGATGTATAAATGATGTATAAATGATGTATAAATGTATGTATAAATGATGTATAAATGATGTATAAATGTATGTATAAATGATGTATAAATGATGTATAAATGTATGTATAAATGATGTATAAATGATGTATAAATGATGTATAAGTGTATGTATAAATGTATGTATAAGTGTATGTATAAATGATGTATAAATGATGTATAAATGATGTATAAATGTATGTATAAGTGTATGTATAAATGTATGTATAAATGATGTATAAGTGTATGTATAAATGATGTATAAATGTATGTATAAATGATGTATAAATGTATGTATAAATGATGTATAAGTGTATGTATAAATGATGTATAAGTGTATGTATAAATGATGTAGTCTTTGTGTAGTTCTGTGTTTGTGTAGCACCTTGATGTGCTTGTATTAAACTGCACTTTTAATGAGGCGCTGGACGTGTGTATGTGACTCCTGCAGATGGCGCTGTATCCTCCTCATCCGTCAGCTCGAGAGGAGGAGGCGTCAGGCTTCCTGCGCGAGCATCTCACCAGCGCCGCCGGACCCGTTATAAGTCCCCAGATCCTCCGGGCCGTTCGTATGCTCGCGACGCGTCTCTGTGTATCGAATATCGTTTCAGGTGAGCTCTGATACTTTGACAATATGCGTCTGGACTTTCACAGAGACTGTACAGCTCGTTACATGGTCATGTTAAAACAAATGAACCATCAGGTTGCGTGCTAAGGGTTCGAGTCTTCATAGTCGTGCTGCATGCCGCAACTGCGCCCGTGTGTGCAGAGATGTGCGCATGTCTGTGATTACAAAAGTGCATGTGGTGCAGTGCAGGAAATGCGTTCACAGTCACATCATTACTGTACTTACTGTACATTCAGTGTGGAGGGGTGCAGGGGCATCTTATGCTTGTTTTCATTGTATTTTATACTGCTGCAGGCAGAACAATGTGTACTGTAAAGCGAGAGACTATTTAAAAGTGCATGAAACTTTAAAGAGATTGTTGTCTAAAGAGAGAGATTTAATCTCAGATCACTGGCAATCAATAACACAGATTTATTATGATCACTGAAAACATCCGTTTGTATGATCGTTTTGATTCACATTTAGTGTTTTCCTTCAATGCTGTTTAAAGAGCTGCTGTGTAAGTGTGCAGGCTGACTGTTTAATGCTGCTTGAGAGAATTAACTCTAGTATCAGGATTAAGGATTTGTAAGAAGATAAAGACAGGCTCTTTCATCACCTCATGAATACTGTGTTGTGTTGTTCTTCAAGTGTTTGAACAAATGGCCACAGGATCACAGAATGTGTTTATACAGACTACACCTGCACTCAAGTGTGAAATGAGATCTGTGTTCATGAGATGAACTCAAAAGATTTCATGTGATCGATTGTAGTGGGCAACATGCATGAAGTCAGCCCACGTTCTTCAGCTCATCTTCTGTTTAGGGCTCAGTCACGCTGCTGAAGTTTTAAATGAGGAATTATATGAAGATCAGTTTCAGACTTCATTTTATAATCTAACACTGTCATCAGAACTCATCGTGTTTTGTCATTGCTTTATATTCACGTTTTGATTGTCTCTGTGAACGGTGAGTCTGCCATGGTTAGCATGTGCACTAATGAGGTTATGTACTAATAAGATAATAAGGGAACATTTAATGTGTGAAGCACATGCCTGTACATCAGTGGTTCTCAACTCCTTTGTCAACATCTTCTACTTCACTGCAGACTTCGGTCGCAGTTTAACACAAGGTCTCTGCATCACTGCAGTGTAAACGTGTCTGTGTGTTCTGTCAGAGATGTCTAGGAGAAGTTCACGGTCAGTGTCCAGTAAGAGGGCGTCGTTTCCCGATGATGATGTGGCCAGCACCAGCTCTGCAGAATCCACTGGCCACGCCTCCTATGAAGAGAGTCCCGTCAGGTGTGTGTGTGTGATTGTATATTTATTCTGTTCATATTTTTACTGTAGTGAAGCTGATACTAATCTGTGTGTCTCGCACGTTTTCCTGCAGGATCTTCAAAAAGAGAACCAGTCGCAGGAGTGCAGGCAGCACGTCACGCAATTCCAGCCTTGCCAGCAGTGTCAGTCAGAGCAGACGGTTGGTCGAGCTCCCGGCCAGTGAGAGGGAGAATGGTTAGTACAGACGAGCAGACCTGTGTGAAACCTTATCACTCATATTGTACTGTGCTGAACTGAGCCAAGCTGCCATTGGGTCCTCACCTGCTTATGAGGGACCAATAACAGCTTCCTGAGAAAGTGAAAGTAAAAACAGAGCAAGAGGTGGGGAGAAAGCAAGAAGTACGTAACTATCACTTTAAATTATAGCTGAAAGTTTACGGCTGCATTAGTCGGATTTTCAGGGTCTCTTTTGGTTTTCAGGCAAACCTTTTGTTGCTCAAGGTTTCTCCTCTGGATATTCATCAGCTGAGGAGCAGCAAGACAAACTCTTCAGCTCTAGCCCTTGTGCGTCGGTGTTACCAGTTTGTATAATTTAAACATTAGTCCTCTGGTTGTGTTTCTTATTGAAAACAGTGTTAGAATGATGAGGTTTCATTTCTGGTTCTCAGGTTCTGTCCAGTCTGTGTCTCAATCAGAGTGTAGTTTGTGGGACGTGTTCAGATCTCCAGGTATTAAGCATATAAACCCTTATAAACTCCACTTACACATACAGTCACTGATGCAGCGAGATGGGTGGTGTCACTTGTGTGTGTGTTTCAGCTCAAGCACTGGTGATGTTCTACTGGTGGTTGGGCAGCACATGGTACAGCTTTACTTCCCGTGTGTCCATGATCAATGTGTTTCTGCTCAGCAGGTACTGTGTGTGTGTGTGTGTGTGTGTACTCAAACACTGGCCCTATGAATGTGTGATTGATTGTGATGTTACCCTACAAGTAAGAAGTACAGCAGCCCATGACTGCTAGCTGACACACAAATGATGATGTAATTGTAACAGCTAGTTTTATACAAACCAATCACAGTTCTTCTGTCTTTTCTTGCTAGATGCACTGCACATGTGAGAAAGGCTGTTGTCATCTTCCTCCTGATCGTCTTCCTCATGTTTGGTGAGCCTGAAACTCCACTGCGTACATGAACCTCTAGTATTCTGTAACTGTATAAACACTGTATAAAACACATTGTTTTTATTACAGGAATTTGGTACTGCTTCCCATTTTCTGATTCTTCTCATTCTCAAGAGTTTGTTTCGAGGTCTCCACCTGTTAAACACACAGAAGAGCCTTTGAGGACAGACCTTCTTGTGAGCAGATCTTCTCTAGTACATAAAACTATAAATGATTGAGTTGTCTTTCATAACCTTCAGTTACTGCTTCTGTCCCTTACATTAATGATTCATTTATTAATAAATTCATTCATTCAGACTGCACATACACTTTTATGATCTGCAGGGTAGTTTGCATCATTTCGACCTGAAGATGGAGAAGAGCAGCTTATATGAAAGAGAGACCAACCTGATGGTGTGTGATTTTCCGAAACACAAATTATTTTTCTAATGTAAGTGTGTAAAAAGAAAATTGTGCTAAGATACTTCAATGTCTTTCTTTCTCAGAGAGACATTGAACTGCTTAAGTTGGAGAGTGACAGACAGAAAATCAGATCTGAGGTGCGAAAACCAAATCTTCTGATAAACATACATACTGTATATCTACATATCTTCCTTCCATCACCTTTGTTTCTTCTGCTTTGTCAGCAAAGACAAAACAGGAAATGATGTCATTTACATTACAGTTTATGTGCTTGTCTTCTAGATGCTGCAAGCTGAGATGAGCTTTATGAAGGAGCGAATGAAGAAGTGAGTGTGTTTTCATTTTGATGTTACATGTCACTTCTGTTTTGCATTATTTGAATGGGGCATATTTCTGCCCTTAAATAAAAGTGGTGCAGCATGTATTTATTCATGCTGCACCACTCAAATCAATCTGCCCCCCAGTGTTGAGACTGAGCACGTGCAGCAGATTTCTGAATTGAAGTCAAGTCTCTCGAACCTTCAGTCTGCTTCAGATGTCCTCAAAGAAAGAGTAGACAAACAAGATGCTCTCAACACCAATGTAAAGACACGCATGCTTCAGTATTTAATGCTAATGAATGAAATACAGGATTACAAACTTAATAATCAAATCATGATGTCACTTCCTGTCCTCAGCTGAAGGCAGAGCTGTCTGACTGGCTGGTAAGACACTTGAAAGATCCAAGCTTGTTGGAATCAACCGTAGTTCTCCATCCTGTGCTGCAGAGGGTGCTAGAGGACCTGGAGAAACAGATAATAGCTAAAGTAGGTCATAAGAAAGAAAAAGAGAGAAATGTGTGGAAGACTGTAGGAGACACGCTTCAACAGGAAGGGGCTGGAGCTGTTACCATACAGGTCTGATCTTTATTCTCCACAGTGACTTTATTATAATAATACATAGAGGTAATTTACCTAAAGCACTTTATACAGTAGTGTACTCCTCAGACCCACAGTAATCATTGGTATGTTTTAATTTGTATGTTTTGTTTGGTTTGTGTGACAGGATGTGAAAGAAATCATCCACAGGGCCATCAGTCTGTATAGGGCGGATGGGATCGGAATGGCTGATTATGCTTTAGAATCTTCTGGTATTTTTCTCAAAATAATTTATGGTTTATTGTTGACTTGAATGTCTTTATGGTACGTTAGGGTTAGGGTTTTATAGTATATATATTTTACATTGTCAGAGCTGTGGTACAGTGAAAAGTGTACGTGCTCATGGTGACTTAATTTTGAATCTGGCCTGCATCATATCACAATCCAAAATAACTCCTTTTATTTAATTTTATTTAATTTGTAAAATATAAATGATTATAGACTGATGATGTGTGTGTGTTATAGGTGCAAGTGTAATAAACACTCGTTGCTCAGTGACGTATAACACCAGGTCAGCGTGTCTGAGTGTATTCGGCATACCCCTCTGGTATCAGTCTGAGAGCCCTCGCACAGTCATACAGGTAACACACAAATGCCTCCAAAAAAACACACACTGTCAGAACTGATCACCCTCAGTTTCAGCAGAGATGCAGATGCAGTGAATCTTGTGTCACAGCCAGAGCTGTATCCCGGGAAGTGTTGGGCGTTCAGAGGATCGCAAGGTTTCCTAGTGATCTCACTGTCCTACCCCGTGAGAATCACCCATGTCTCTCTGGAACATCTTTCCAAAGAGCTCTCACCGACTGGACGCATCGACAGCTCACCAAAGGACTTTGCCGTTTATGTCAGTCGACATTTTAAGGTTTCTTCTTCTTTAGAACTAAAAATGTTGTAAACGTCTAATGTAGAGTTTCCTGCATGTCTAGGGAATGGCTGATGAGAATGAAGATGGAAAGCTGCTGGCAATGTTTACGTACGATCAGGACGGGGAGCCCATTCAGACCTTCAAGCTTCCTGTAAGTCAGTGCACACAGGAAGTCAAAAATGCAGCGTGTGAATCCTGTATAATTAATCTTTTCATTCTTCTTCCTGTAGGAAACATCAGATATCTACAGCCTGGTGGAGTTGAGAATATTGAGCAACTGGGGTCACCTGGAGTACACGTGTGTGTATCGCTTCAGAGTGCACGGAGAGCCGATGTTAGGTTGAAAACCAGAGAGAAACAAACAAGAGGATCTGACATCATTCTGGTTTACGCTATGCAAATATACAAATAAAAAGTGCATTTGATTCACAAAGAATAAATCAAACAGACAGCTTCCTAATGTACTAAAACCCAAAACACACAAAAACATGTCAATACGTAAAATTTGTATGAATACGGGAATGCTAAAAGCTCTGTACCAGAGTAGCATTCCTGATAGATATGTTTGATTCTCAAATGCTGATAATTTTTATTTCATATGTTGTCAAATGATTTTTAGTTGCCCATAGTTTTGAACAAGGACTCATTATTATTTTAGTTTTTATGAAGTTCATCCATACAAAGCGTGTAACTGTAAATATGGTTTTGACTGCAAACAGTGTACATTTCTAACACAAAGATTGAACAGAGCTTTTAAAGTAAGTTAGTTTTATGTTTAAAGTTAGTTAGCTAAAGTTAGTTTTAACGTTATTTTTGTGCACTTCTGGATGACTACAGATAGTTGGGGGTACGAGATCTGTCACGTTTATCTCCTTGAGAGTCTAATCAAACTCAGGTTTTTGTTTTTTAAACCAAAGTGCTCTTTAACGTCTTAGATTACATTATATAGTGCTTTTGTCTTTTGTGGATGTATGTGCTTGATAAAGCAATTATTTTAATGCACTTGAAATATTAATTGAAAGTATAAATATTAATGTGCATTTATTTTGGTGTATTTTTCACATCTTAATAGAACTTAGTAGAATGTTATTTGGTAAAATTTACAAATGGTTTCTGTCACATAGTTTGATATATTTTAAAAGAAAAGGGAAATTTTAAATAAATTTAGGATAATAAAAAAATTTGGTGTTTTCCCATCGGCTGTAGTAGTAATTTTGTTAAAACAGGAGGGAAATTTGGTTCTGCTGAACTGACTAGAGAATGTTCTTTTACCCACACATCTCTGCTTCAGCACTGTACACTGGATTTATCATTTATGCTGCTGGTTTATAAATATTGATGGGTTTTTTATGTTGCACTTTGTTTCTGAAAAGGTGGACACCAAGATCAGAATCTGTTGTAACAATAACTCAAACATGACGCATAAATGCACAAACACTGTACTGTTTCTGTAACTATTTTATTTCCATTAACAGAAGTAAAACTGAAAGCAAAACAATAAATAAATAAGGTAACCTAATAAATAAAGAATAATAAACAAAACAAGACAGCGTGGTGTTTACAATGTCTTACCATGAGTGCATCAGGAAAAAATGTGAAAAAAACGTGAAAAAGTTCTCACATCAAATTCACCAAATTTAATTTACATTCAGTATTCACTATATACAGTTGCATATACGGCTGCAGGTCAAACTCCATAAAGTGTGTGTGTGTGTTTACAGCAACACTCGAGATTTCATATGATTCTAGGATTATGCTCATTTTGTGTGCAGTACTTCCATGAACATGCATCTTGCATGGACTTTTTAATGTGTACAAAACTATACAAACACACAGCTACATGCTCCCATGTGGAGTTATGTGGGGAAAATATTTACTTGTGTAGGAGGTGTAAAAACAAAGAATTTGATTTAAAGCTGGTAAATGCACACACAAAAAATTCAACAGCGTTTCAAAACACTTGAGTTTAACAGCAGATTGATTTCAAACAGGAAAATGTCATTTTCACAAAGTTGATATGTATAAAACTTGCATTTGATATTTCATTAAACAGACAAGGTAGTAAAATGAGCAAGTATAACAACAGATTTATAAAAACAGACATAGTATATAAAAACCAGCATGATCAATGGTCTCATAAACACTCTTCTACGGCAAAGCAGCCACAGAGGAAATCTGTACAGTAAACTATCACCACACTGGAGTCAGTGCATTTTGGTCGCTCTCATTTGAAAGTGTTTTCCAACTCGACAACCGTTCATTTACTCTATCCATCAGTCAAATGTGCAAAACGCAGCTGTTCAAACCTGATTCAGTTCTCTGGCTGTCTGAACTGAGACTATATTAAATGTGACATAAGGGAATTGAGTGGATTTATGGGCATATGTTGTGTTTTATTGGTCTGACAGACATTCAGCTAAAGTATAACTGATGCTAATACTTTCTGTGAACAGATGGAGAGTTCTTCAAACAAGTATCAATCCATCGTCCATTATAAAGTGACTGATGTTTAGTTCAAGGATTAGATGTCCTCACTATGACTTCATCTGTTGCACCTTTCACTGTGTGTTTTACAGATGAACAAAATGACATCAGAGTAAATAAATGTTGATTTTCTTTAACTGTTTCTGTAAAAGGCATTTGTGACATTTAATTTTGTAACATTGAAACTACAAATTACACCTGTTGAGAAATGCTCCGTTCATCTCCCCATTGATTATAATTCAGAAAATTACAAATAAATTTGTTACAAATATATATAAAAATATTTAAAAGATGTGTTTAAAAATAATGTTAAAAACAAGAACAGAAGATACACAGAGAAACTACCCTATAATGTGATGACATCACAGATACCTAAACTCATGCACTGGTACCCAGCCCTCATCTGGTTAATCAAGGTAACAACACTTGTGTGGTGACTGACGACAGGGGAGGTACAGTTAGCTGGAATACAGTATTGAATTATCGGTTAACCCACCAAAAAACTGATTCCTTAAAAGAAATTGTCCGTTTAAGGTATAAAAACATTCTAGCAGGAGAAAAAACATCTGACTTTAAAATCTTTGCAAAGCACAGCAGTAGAAACAGTACAGAAACATAAAAAAATAAAACTAGTAGCCAGGACATTCCATGGCAATTGTATTATCGTATACAATTGTATATTGTATTATGTGATGTATTGTCTTACAATGAGCATCTTTCTCATGTAAAGATGAAATTTTAAACCCTGTTTTGAACCCCATGTCTATGTCTGGTGTTCAGGGGAACTAAGAGCTGAGTGCAGCTGCTTTGGGGAGGTTGAGTGGTATTTGAATATTTAATTGACAGCCCAGCATCCCTCTCTCCTCAGCAGTCATGTGGAAGTGAGAAACAGATGAGGGAGGCAGAGTCGGGTGGAGTTTACAGCTGAGAGTCCACCTCCCAGGCTGTTGTGTGCTTGGGGGAGTGTCAGGGGCAGGGCTTACAGTTGTGAGTCTGCCCCCAGGCTGTTGAGCTCTTCGGGCGAGTGTTTCTCTGCACCTGACACTGCATGGCGGAAGCCAGAGGAGATCTCATCGAACGTCCGACCCTTGGTCTCAGGAACTTTGAAGTAGGTGAAGATGAAGAAGCAAAGTAACAGCACAGTGAAGATGACAAACACATACGGCCCACACAACTCCTGTTGAAGCAAAAAAGAACATTTTGAACAACAAAGATGTTAAACTAAATATTCGCAACAAAAATATTGCCATATTCTAATTCACACAACTTAAACAAAACATCTAATTTATACTTGCACTCAGGATTTTGGTGTTGCTAGCATCATTCTCTACAATCTGAACTACAGGAAACATTTCTTGCCGAGTCTCTTACCTCCACATACTGGAAGCACATGCCCACAATGAAGTTGGATGTCCAGTTAGAGAACCCAGCGACAGCAAAAGCAGACGGTCTTGGGCCCTGACTGAACAGCTCGGCCACAATGAACCAAGGGATGGGACCAGGTCCGATCTCAAAGAACGCCACAAATGCAAAGATGGCCACGATGCTCATGTAGGACATCCACTTCAGCTGGTCCTGTCAAAGCGATGTGGGACAGACACATCAGATCAGTACAGACTGTAGTGATTTGGTATCAGACTAAATGTTTCATATAGTTACATTAAATTCATAAAATAAATGTTTCATTAAATTCCATGTGTGGTCGTACCAGAAGAGCGAGAGCAATGGTCATCAGTACAGCAGATCCAGCCATTCCCAAAAGACCCAACAGATGTAGAGACCTGCGGCCGGCTCTCTCCACTACAAACAACTACACCAGAATAACACAACATCCTCACAGTGAAAAACTCCAACCAATACACTGACCAGCTCAATTAATCAGGAAGTATTTGCACTGGTATTATGAGATTGAAGACAAATAGCCAATAACAATTTAATATCTATACAGTGAGAGAAAGAATAAATTACATATATGTTAGGTATATATTAGAGAATATACAACGTTATGTATATATAAGGGAATATATTACGTATTATGTATATTACACATAGGAAATAAATATCCACATTACATTAGCAGCAATGGATCTGTTGTGTTTGTTGATGAGTATGTACAGCTCAGTTGTGTTACTCACCGATACGACAGTAAACGCTGTGTTAACAACTCCAGCACCAATAGTAGCATAAACGGGCTGCTCCACTCCTGCCTTCTCAAAGATCTTTGTGGAGTAGTAGAACACCTAAACACCATCAGCAGAAGATACAGATCACTAATGTTCAGAGACCTAATGGACTTCTACATATCTGATGAGAAATATTTGAGCTCATAGTCAAATCTGCCAAAGAGTTCATTCTGAGATCTCTTTTGAAACTCTGGGGGAGACACAGGAAAAATCACTAAAAGCCAAAGTCTCTCTGAAACAACCTTTTTGGACTTTCAATCAAATAAATTCCATTTTGACAGTAAAATATTCTAATGCTTAGCATAACAGAAAGATGTGCATTGGTGTGTGTGTATTGGTGTATGTGTGTGTGTGTGTGTGTGTATGTATCGGTGTGTGTGTATTGGTAGGTGGGTGTATGCATTGGTGTGTGAAATGGTAGGTGGGTGTATGCATTGGTGTGTGAAATGGTAGGTGGGTGTATGTATCGGTGTGTGTGTATTGATTGGTGTGTGCGTGTGTATTGGTTGGTGTGTGCGTGTGTATTGGTTGGTGTGTGCGTGTGTATTGGTAGGTGGGTGTATGCATTGGTGTGTGTGTAGGGGAACTCACAGTGTTGATTCCGGACAGCTGCTGTGACAGCTGCAGCATGATGGCGATGACAATGGGCTGCCGGTACAGTGGAGAACGGAAGAGCTCTGGAATGGTCACTTTCTTTTCTCTCATCATCTGTCTGCTCTCCTCCTTCATCTCCTGCATGTCTGCACTCACATCTGTCATCCCCCGCAGCTTTTTCAGCACTACAAACACATGAAACACACATTGGTTGTGTCTTTACTGCCGGAGGTAAGGGGAGGGCTGATAGATGTGTGCTCACCTGCTTTGGCTTTATTTTCCTCATTGCGGTTGATGAGCAGGAATCGAGGGCTCTCAGGGCAGAGGGGCAGTAAACAGCACTGAACCAGGGCTGGAATGAAGGTGAAGCCCAGGAGAAATGGCCACATGTTGGCGTTACCCATAATAGAATCCATACCGAAGATCTGCACCACACAAAATAATTAAACACAAACCTCAAGAGAAAACTACATAAACATTACAGTGAAACAGTGAAACAGTGAAACAGTGAAACAGTGAAACAGTGAAACATGTGACTGAACAGCTTTGGGATTTGGTGCTCAGTGGTAAATATGATTACTTACAGACTGCTTTTTCATACATTAAGTTTTACTTTTGTACATTTGCTATCACTATATATTCACACCTATTTGGTGTTATTAAATTGTAAAAAACAATAATCAGCATTACTGGCTTTGAGTCACTCACTGGCTACTTGTTGCTAGATATCAGATACAGTATGAGCAACCAAAGACCACAGTGGTCACACACTGAAGGTTTACTGAACCTGTGTACCTGTGCCATGAGAATGCCGATGACAATGCCCAGCTGATGAAGAGTGCCCAGTGCTCCTCTGAGAGCTGTAGGTGACACCTCGCCCACATACATGGGCACAAAACCAGTGGACAGACCAGAGTAAAGACCCACCACGAACCGTCCAGTGATGAGCATCTCCCAAGAGGAACACACCTTAGAGAAACCCATCAGAGATGCAGCTATAAACGCCAGGACGTTAGCCATGAGCATAGAGTTCCGCCTAGAGAGACAGAGAGAGAGAGACAGAGAAAAACAGAGAGAGAATGTATCTCCAACTGTCATTAAAACACACCACCCGTATATTCTCCTGCAACCTGAACACACTGGTTATCCTATACAGGAGTGTTTGATTACAGTTGGAGCTAAACTCACAAATCAAATGGGCATCATGACAGTTTTTTAAATGTAATAACAGGGTCATGTTCTTTTGTAAATGTATGTATTACCTTCCAAAGCGGTTGACAAACAGCCCGACAGAGAAAGAGCCAACGATGCCACCAACAGAGAAGATGGCTACAGACAGAGACCACAGGGTGGTCATAGTGGGTTTAGGAATGAACTCTTGATATCTGCCTGTCCATGTTTCATTGTAGAATGCCTCAATTATCTAAAACACATGCAAATATTCATTGTTATATAAATGTCTCAGTGTGATGCACTGCACAAAGAGAAACTCTGCCAGGAACCTTTAGCTGTATTTTTAGCAATAACAAACAAATACTGACAGTGTTCTATACATTTAAAATGTACTCTTTATTTAAAAAAATGTGTTTGCTTTATTTAAAACTTATTATTTAAATTAAAAATTGTATAGTCATAAGTCCTTGGCACAATGCTTAAAATTCACATTTTTATTGGCCCCTAAGAGAAAAACATAACATAACAATTTTCACCCATGTGTAGGTTTATAGTGTAATGAGCAGTTCAGTCCAATAGGAGTCTCACTAAACAGTATTAGGTTTAATGATGAAAAGTGAGACCCACAAGAGGAAGTGAGATTTGTACTGCACTGTGTGACATCTCACAGAAAGAGTATTGTACTCTCCTGAAGTCCTGGGTCTGACAGCTCATGCCCTCATTATACAAACCACTTACACTTAAACCTCTGTGTATAACCAGCACAATAACTATGGTGCAAACTGTAACTAAGCGACAACATTTAGTAAACATTTATTAAGTTATTAAACTACTAAGCAACAACATAAAACCTCAGTAACATTCACTGGTTAGGGCAGGTATACTAATTCATACAGGTATACATTTTCTTTTGGGTTTATCTTGTGTACACTGAAACTGTTTATCAAAAGCCTGTCAGTCTTTATTTAGTCTTTATCAACACAAGACTTAAAGGGTTTAAAATAAAAGAAGCTCAAAGACAGCAGTTTTCTGCTGACAGCTCCCTGAGGATACAGTAATCTTATCATGGTAATTATTTATAGAGACATCATGCATCACACACACACACTGTATACAGATGGAGAAGCTCACAAACTAATCTGTGTGTCTTCCTGGTTTATATTGGTAGGGGATGAAGAGGTAAGTGAGTGTAGGAGTGTAAAATCTATCAATCAGTCCAGTGTCTAAAGTTTCATTCATAACTACAAAGCTCTGACCTCAGTCCAACAAACACATCTCAACAAGCTGTGCTATGTGTCAAATGACCTACACCCTGTACCTGAACACACAGCATGTTTAATTTAACAGAGCCACAACCTGCATCTGACAGACAGTTAGTTTATTATTAATGACATGCTTCTGAACAAACTGATTTATAATATGTAAATGAAAGACTCTGCACTCACCTTCTGTGGGGCGTTGATGACACCTGTGTTGTATCCAAACTGCAGAGATCCGATCACAGCTGTCCCCACAGCCAGCATCAGAGGGAAAGTCAGCTGCTGTTAACAGAACCGTACAACAGAATTCACCGAATCATTTATACAAACATAACAGAACATTCTAAAAAAAACATAAAACCCCTTCTCATACTCACTCACTCTTTCCCTAAGAAAAGTTTACTGTACTTCACTCTTAAAGGTGCAGTGTACAATTTTTCTAAGCTATTAGTAGCTTCAAATTGAACAAAAAAATAAATAATCTTTCCTTTTTACTTTTTACATTTGGCTCATCCACACACAAGGGCTACAGAGGCAGAAACATGAAAACATGAACACACCTTCACTACTTCCTGCTGTACAGAAGAAGAAAAATGCAGTTTATTCAGTTCTTGGTTAAGGTTAGTCGAACCAGCCAGAACAGAATGGGGACAGAATGTGCACACACACACACACAATGCACACTGTGCACACACACACGACTGTGTCGCTTTAAGAAACAGGAAGGGTTTGAGAAATCTCTAAATATGGAAGCTTTTACTTGCATCTTACTCTCAGACAGAGCTGTGAAACATTCTTTTGAGTTACACAACAAATCTCCACACTGTTTAGGGTGATCACCAACTGATGTCAAATGCTGTCTGTGTGTATGTATATGTGTGTGCACACTTGTGTTAGTTGTACATTATCAACACGCATCATAAACTAGATGAAACAGCACTTAAACAAAGGGTTACTACCCTAACAACAGCGAAATCACTGTAAATATAACAATTACTGCCTTGTTAACTTCAATAAAGACCAACAGTGTGAAGATCTGTATCTTCAGTAAGATAAACTTCCCCACTCTACTGTGTGTGTGCGTGTGTAGAAAGAAAATGTCTTGACGCTTTTACTCAGAAAGACGACAGTAAGAATGATGCTGTTGTGGAGTAAGATAAACCTGTTTTTACAGCATTTCCCCAGAACTGTATTAATAGACCAGCATAGTATGACTTATTTACTTCCTCTGTTTAACCTAACAAACATTACAAAAATGTAAATACAATATAAACACTCTGACTGTTATACAGAACTCAGTTCACAGGAAACAGGCCTGGCTCAGGCTGAAACTATTCTCAACAGTTAATTAATATATAACGGTGACCAGCTGGTTAAAAGTCACTGTAGAAATGACTCTGAAAAGTAAAACCTTCAAAATGTCTTTACAAAAGCCACTTGGTTTGATATTTTATACTGTGTATGCTATTCAGATTCAGAATTTAGACACTTAAATGTATTTCTAGAGGACACACAAGCAGAAATGCTCACTCTGCAATCTAAAGCCGTCTCTCTGTCTCGCTCACACACTCTAGATAAAGGGTGATGCCACAGCTGGCATCTTTTCTTTCTCTCATGAACTCACTGCACTAAACTCACAGTGTGACACAAGCAACCCACACTGGAATGACTTATCACACACTTCAAGCACATTTCTGTTTTTTTTGCATCTGTTGCTTATTTTATTGCAACAGATATTATTTTATTTATTTTATCCGACACCCAACTGGCATTCAACACATTGCAAACAGTATTCTGTAATTTACAGTAAATGACCTCAACCAGAAATTTTTCCCTCCCTGACATTTTCCTCATTAACAATTACAGCTCCACACAAACTCTCTTTGATTTTCAGAGGAACTCAATTACTGTAGCGGCACTTTGAATTCCATCATTCCTTCTGCTTAGCAATCCCTTATTAGTGCTCATTAAACTGAATGACAGCAACATGAACACACTCAGACTCTAAAGGCTGTCTGTCCAAATCAAAGCTGAATTAAATCTTCTGACAGTCTGCATTAAAAGCAGTTTTATTTGTGATCAAAAGATCCAGATGTAAGCTTCCTCAAGTTTCTCAGCTGTCAATGCTATAGTTTACAGCGGTCTTTGTTGAGGTACAAATACACACAATATACAGGTGAGCAATGCACTTTAGATATATTAATTTATCAATGTATTCAATGTATGTCAATAGCCAGCAGTTGTTTGTTACAGCAGGTTTGGAAATATCTGAGTTGAGTGTTTGGTTAAATATAATATCTAAAACTCACCCACACAAACCACCTCACCTTAATATCAGAAGCTGGTTTGGTATGAAAAGCTTAAGCTCAAAGCTTGTGTTAAGGCTAAACATGGTGCAGCCACATTTCTTAGGTATTAGATGGGCAAACAACTACAAGCGTGTTGAGAGAAGAGCATTTAAAGAGCCAGAAACACGAGTCAGGAACATGAGCTCTGTGGCAGGGAATCGCTGATTGTTCCCGAGCCACACAACAGCTGTAGCACCCCTCTCCCAAAAAGCAGAGGTCCATCAAAACATCCACCGAAACTAAAATTCTCCTGTAGCTCAGTGGTAGAGCATTGCATTAGCAGCGCAAGAGGTTGTGGGTTCAATTCCCAGTGAGTACATGTACTAAGAAAATGTATAACTTCAATGCACTGTGAGTCGCTTTTATCCAAAGTGTCTGCCAAATGCATAAATGTAAATGTAAAATAAATGCAGCAACGTCACAGCACACAGTAACAGTTCATTCTGGACTGTATAGAAACAGTTTGAATATTAATTTAGAAAATGTGTAGAGAAACGGCATTCCAAATGATTAAACAATAAAACATAACATAAACAACAGAACATTTCTCAAAACACTTTCAGCTCTGAAACCTCTTTATTATTATTTGATATTTTTCAAATAGGACCATTCAAAGCCTCTAGGTTCAGGAAGTGAGAAAGACACTTGATCTATCACACCAACGGGTAGGTTAGCCATGTTTAACAGTCTACTAGTCACGTATGACTCTCTCACTCACTACTGGTCACTGGTTTGAATAGGGCCTACAATAAACAAAAAGAGAGATGCAGTATTCCAGCTAATGCAAATTGTCAGTTTTAGGGTGGCCTAAAACCAGAGATAAACACAACAAATCATTATTATATACTTATAGTAAATAGTTAAAGTTTATAATAAATCCTCATGATTAACCAATAAGATTGGAAAGAAAGAAAGATAGAAAGAAAGAGACAGATAAAGAAAGAGAGAAAGAAACAAACAGAGAGAGAGGGGGGGAGAGAGAGAGAGAGAGAGAGAGAGAGAGAGAGAGAGAGAGAGAGAGAGAGAGAAGAGACAGGGAGGAAGAGAGGAGAGAGAGAGAGAGAGAGAGAGAGAGAGAGAGAGAGAAGGTAACTCACTAACTGGCTACAGATGGGTTCAGTTGGACCCAGCTATGTGGCTAACCTCTCCTGACTGACAGAGAAAACCATTCTCCACACACATACTATTACTATACACATACTAATACACGCATACTATTACTATACACATACTATTATACTAATACACAATACACGATACTATTACTATACACATACTAATACTATACACATACTAATACACACATACTATTACTATACACATACTAATATACACATACTAATACACACACATACTATTACTATACACATACTAATATACACACACATACTAATACACACACATACTATTACTATACACATACTAATACACACATACTATTACTATACACATACTAATATACACATACTAATACACACACATACTAATACACGCATACTATTACTATACACATACTAATACACACATACTATTACTATACACATACTAATACACACATACTATTACTATACACATACTAATATACACATACTAATACACACACATACTATTACTATACACATACTAATACTATACACATATTACTATACACATACTAATACATACATACTATTACTATACACATACTAATATACACATACTAATACACACATACTAATACACACATACTAATACTATACACATACTAATACACACATACTATTACTATACACATACTAATACACACATACTAATACACACATACTATTACTATACACATACTAATACACACATACTAATACACACATACTAATATACACATACTAACACACACACATACTAACACACACACATACTAACACACACACATACTAACACACATTTACACGTAACAGTGAAAACACGTCACTGTCCAGGTTATTGTATGTAACATTTAACTTCTACTACTTTCTGATTATTTCTGCATTTTGACTGACAGTGAAATACTTTATTCAGTTACCTTTCCGCCCTCCATCGCGCTGTCACAAATTTCGACGACGTCTCGACGTGCGTGAACTCGACTAAAACTTCGTTTATCTTCGGTTTTCTCGCTGTGAAACTTATGAATCAGATTTACAATAAAATAAATAAGTTAATAAATAAAACCCGCTTTTCCAAGTAGACTGAAAAGCTGTAAGCAAAGAGCAAGAGCGAAGGTTTGTTAGTCTTTCAGCGTAACGCGTCGCTTTCTGCGTCCGTCTCCACACTCACCGGCGGCGGTCGCTTAATATGTGTGACGCAACAGTGTGGGGGTGAAGGGGGCTGGACTGAGATCTGCTCTGTGATTGGCTGATCAAGAGTGACGACATATAGAATGTGACACATGCGCTTCAAACGCTCAGGTGAGTTTATTATTAGCATTATTAGCATGGCGTTTTCTTTGACGAGGCAGCGATGAGTTAGCATGAGTTTGTTTTCTGAAAAGTTATTATTTTATTATTATCACGTTCTGTGTTTCAGAACACAAGAACCAGCCCAGCACATTTAATTCAGTCCATACCTCTGTCAAAATTAAACATAACGAACGGATTCTGCACCAGAAATATCCACAATGTGCAGAAAAAATCCTAAAACAATAACCTGAACAGCATTCAAATCACGTGTCGTTTTTATTTTGTTGTTTATTATTTTGAAAACATTTCTAATCAGATGAAGTTTGTTTGGCACAATGATGCCTTAATATAATGAAAACCATCCACATATTTAGAAACAAAATTTTGTCTTAGTCATTTTTTTGTTCCTTAAATGCTGTGATTTGCCTGTGCAGGCAGCAGGCTGTGGCGTGTTGGCACCTTTATAAAGACAGCCTCTTCAATCAGTCTGAGACAGAACAAGTCACTCTCTTTGGGGGCTCTGAACTTCTGCATGTAACAGGTTAACAAATGTGCTCTTTTGTTTTGTTAATGTGCTTAGCTAACATCCCCATGCATTCTATTGTTCCTGTCAACCACAGCAACCGGCAACCAAACGCGCTTTATGCTTTATTCGACACGGGAAACTCAGTCAGTGAGCATTGATTTTCTGAGCCTAATACATTAAAGTATGTTTACCCCTTGAGTAAATAACAGCTCTCAACTATATGTCTACCTTACCTCATAATTCATTCTCCTTGTCAAACAACAAAATGTTAACATTAGGCAAAGAAATCTCAGATGTCTTATTCATGTCCACAGCACAAATCAAGGGTATTAATTGAGCTGAAAATTGTGAAAATTGACCTGCACCTTTGAATATGAATAGCATTCATCCCACAACATCATGCTAGAACAGACAAATAATCACACCTCCCATCTTAATGATTGGTTTTCCTTCAACTGTGATAGAATACACAGGTGTGGGAATCATTATGGAACAGAAGTGCCAAGAATAACAGAATGCTGGATGAATACTATGAATATGGAGCTTGTCCGCTGACCTTTCACCCCTAAGCCATATCCATAAGCAATATTCCCCTTGTGTGATTTACTTAGAGGCAGAGTCTGTTCCAGTTTCAGTAGTTCAATGCACTTTTATTCTCTGCAAGCTTTTGGATACTGTACTAACAGAGCTATAGCAATAAGAGTTAGCATGAACGCTGGTCATAAATCTGATATGGACATACAGACTAAACCTCCAATTAGATTTCAGCAGCAGCTTTATTTAGAACCCAAAACAATGTTCCATGCAGCAGGCCACAGCACCTGCAATTGAATTAGCTTTAGCATGATGCCATTCTGCCTTAGTGACAAAAACAGTAGGGCCAAAAAATGACCCCTCTTACATATTTAGCTGTCTGTAGCAGATCAGCTGACATCTGTGGGCATCGTTTTTGTGTCGTTTGAGCCACTGGGAGAGAATCCAACAAAGTCCAGCCCAACTCATGCTTGGCATCAGTTGTGTACCTCTTCAGTGTAAGTTTCACTCCACCATGACATTTTCGCAGCACATCTGACAAGGCAGTCGTTTCAGCTGTGAAATCTGATACATTGTTGGCAGAACTGGCAAGCCTGCTAATGTTCTTCCTGCCAGTTGTGTTGAGCCCTTCCAGAGCTGAGTCACAGAGCCTGTTTATACTGATGGGAGTTGGCCCATCATGTCTCATAGGTTTGTGAATACAATCACCACAGGGCAGTTTTATCCTGAACAACAGCAGACTTATTAAAGAATTAGGGAAGCAGCACCCTTTTTAAAAAGACAGTGGATAAAACAAAGGCTAACAACCTAATGAATGCTTTAAACTAATGCTAAATCATACCAACCGTAGTTACAATGCACAGGAATATGAATATACATGCATTGACTATTACCTAAAATGATGACATCTTTTGCAATAGAATCACTTACAATATAAAATGTTTAATTATTTTATCAATGTCTAGAAAACTTTAAAACCTGTCCTAACTCCAGTGTTAAATAATAATGTTTGTACCCCTAAAAGTCTCATTTTTAAAATGCTTTGAAAGCAGAAATATATAGAGATCAAGGAATTAATTTTAAATGTGTTCTCTGAGTGCAACAAACAGTAGATTGGTTTCAGATGCTCATGTTCATATGGGTCACAGAGGTTGATGTAATATCTCTAAACTGATTGCATTTGTTTTCACAAGTTTAATAGAGGATTTAGAATCAGCATTTGCTTGAAATGTGCTAAGTGGTATATTACATAATTAGCATGATGGAAGTTTGCTTTTCAGAGATTTTAAAGAGAGCATTTTAACAAAGTACTATTTATGTTGCGATTTGTGCCTTTGCAAAACAAGCTTCATCAGTAGTGTATAGCATGGTAAATGACTGGAATCATATCTGGTATTATGGTATCTAGCATGGTAAATGACTGAGGTCATTGTATCTAGGAAGCTCCTCCCTGTGTTCACAGAAGCAGTGCTATTGATGTGCCATTTCACTGGTGACTGAGCAAGAGCAAGAGCAAACGGCCTAATAGCTTGTAGCCAATAGACCAACAAACTCAGAATTCACACACAAACACACTTGAATTAGAAACAGTATCTAGATACACCGGAGTATCTACATTGACTGGAGTTTCTAGATTCACTGGGATATTTAGATGACTGCAGTATCTGGATTTGTTGGAGTATCTATACCCACGGGAATATCTAGATTAATTGGAATCTGTATGTGTGGGGCCTCCATTCCACAGAATCTTCATTACGATACACAAATCTCCATGTGCCTGTGCTAATTTAATGACATTGAATTTCTCTAGATCCAGGCCCTACTTGGATTGATTGATTGTTAGGGATTAACAAGCAAAATGTAATCTCACCATAATTAAAGAAGGGCCATTGAAACAGGGACAGTCAGAACTATATCAGTCTGTTGTAAACTCTGCTGTAAATTTTCTCTGGGTTTCTTTACTCTAGACACCTGTTTGCTGGGTATTGTGCCATTTTTCTCAGCAGGGTTTTGTAAACATGTCTTTGCTTTCTTATTGAAGAATTGAACTCCATGGAGGTTTATATGGATTTCCATGATTCCCTTTGATTTCCTGGAATAACACAAGACTGGACAGCATGAGACACAGTAAGACGTAACCTGTTCTTGGCTGAGCTGCTAAAGAGCTCCATCCTACCAGTGGTTACAGTATTTTTGCTACAGTATGCGTACAATCTTCCTGTTGGCCAACAGAATGGCTTTATATAGGTAAAAATACATAGACACTAATCAGCTAACCTAGCATGGCATACAAATCAACTTGAGAATGGCATGAAATCTACCACAGGTTAAATGCAAAATAGGTCTGTTTCTTTATCTAACTGTTGAAATGTCTGTGAACATGAACTGACATGAACTATGTATATGTAACTGTATTTTGCAGGTACAAAGGAACCAAATACATCTTAAAGCCAGAATTTTAGAAAATGTAATTGCATAAGATAAGATATGAAATTAAGTGGCATTTGATTTAAAGACAAACAACACAAGCATACTTTTAGGGCAAAAGATTTCACAAGAAGGTGTTAGTTAGTTAAATCTGTATTTACATCTTGTATCTTGTTCTGCTTCAAACTTAGTTTGAGAAAAAGGTTTCAGTTGTACACAGATGTCCATAAGTTTGATTATTGGTTTGTTTTGTTATTTAATAAAATCCATACACTTTTGGGGCCACTGTATGTCTAATAGCTCTAACAATTGGAAAAGTACTGAAGAAACAAAACTGATATCAAATGAGTGAGTGGAGACGACCACTGAACGCAGTTATGTGGACACCATCCCCTCCGGTTCTCATTATGTGCAATTAATCATCTGCCACTGGGCACAATATAAAAACAAGCTGTCAGTCGGTATTAACTCTGTGTGTTTAAAGCACTGGAGTATGGTGGTTGGTCTATAAAGAACACTACAGTCAGAAACTGCTGTTTACTGTAAAAGCACACAGACACAGAATAAACATTTGAAAAGATCTATTTGTAATCGAGAGCTGCCATACAGGTGACTGAGATTACATATTCCACAGATTTATATATTTCGCCCACCTGTTGAGTATAAATTCAAGTTCTAATGGACCAGACTTTTCATCAAAGCAGTTTGACAGATTGAAATCCACTGCAGCGTTATTTACAGGCTAAACACACTGTAGTCAGCCCACAGATGAATGGTGAGTATTTATCAGCTTTCACTATGAGTACATTAACATTCCTGGTTAACAACATTTTTTGTGACGTTTCTAAAACTTGCCTGAAAATGTAGGTCAAGTTGATGACTTTACAGAGCAGTCTGTGATTACACAGGAAGTGTCACAGTGTCTGTGGGGGAAGTTGGTTTTTCTGTAGAACTGGTTTGAATACAAGTGATTGTTTGTGTTTGTGATCAGGATCAGACCGGTTTAACTTTACAAGCATGTCAGGATAAGGTGAAAACACCTCTCTCTCTCCTACTGTTACAACTTTTATGTCTCCTGACATCTTTTGCCTCTGTTGTCTGTCCTATTCAAACATTGTAGGTGATTTTCTGGTGAAAGCTGAAAACCTTTGTGACACAAACCGCGTTATAAAGCATGACCCGCACAGTTAGAGAGGTAAATGCGTTCATGCTGACACGCGTAATGCAGGCCGCAGTGTCAGGTGTTGTGCATGCTCCGTGGACCCGCCTCTCGCGCGGCCTCTGGCTCTTGTTAACTATAATGACTTTAGTTTCTTGTTTTAGTAATTAAATGTCGATGTTTCATTACCACACGCTTTCACATGTACAAACATACTCGGTAAGAATATCTGGAAAGAAAACCAATTATCTTAACAAAAGATAAAATGTTTTTCTGACATTACTATGCTTACTGTATGTCAGCTAAAGCAACCACAAATTCACACTTTCGGATAAAAGAGAACTCAGACATGAGCAACACTGTATGTAGAAGAGTCTGTCAGAATGATCACAGTACATACAGACTTTCTGTATCCACACAAAAACAGACTCTTTTGTACCTCTGCAACCTTTGTCACATTCCAGACCCTGAACTGGCCGTCAGAAGACCCCACAAAACACTTCAACATCACTCAAAGGGTTTGCTCACTGGCCCCTGCAGGATCTTGGAGGGTGTGAATGCTTCAGTACGTTTGTTCTTTCCCACATTAACATTAAAAAATCTGACAATGCATATCCAGACCAGACATCCAGACACAATTCATTTTAATACTGGCTCATCATTGGCCATTTCTCGCTCTCTGTGTGGTTGGCATACTGCTGTCTTTGTTCAGTGGTTAAGAAGGTACCAGTTTTTCAGTGTGGGACAACTGGCTTCACAGTAATAGCAGGAACTATCTCTTTTTCTCCCTGTATTCTACACAGACAGGCCCTTTCATTATTCAACAATGAAATTATTTTAGAGTTGTACTAATTCTGGACTTACTGGACTGTATTTACAATTTGAGCTTTTAGTTTGAATTTCACGGACATTCTGTGTGAATATGCACCTGGGTAAATATACCTCTGTGATAATCCAACTGGAAGAGCTGGCCGCGCTGCTTTTGAGAGTTTCTGTGTGTCCTTGTAATGCTGAAAATGAAAGAAAAGTAGGACGGTTAATATAAGTATGATTCAAAGTCAGATTCACTAAGCAGAAGGCACCTAAATTATTCTGAGCTTGTTTAAACAATAAGGTACTGGGCGATGTGTGACTATATTGACAATACAGCACAACCTCAAGTTCCTTAATTGCTTTTATAAACCAGACAACCCATAACTGAAATATTAATGATAGAAATGTTTATTAAAACAATGTCAGAGTTCCATTGTATTTCAGAAGAAGTGAAGGTTTTTACTTTAAATTCTATCCTAAAGTGCTGCCTTACGATAAGTTTAATGTTTTTTGTAGTGTGTTTACAGAAATCATAAATATATACATATAATATTTGTTACATATATTTGCATAACATTGTGTTCAGATTTACATGATCTCTGGCTCTATAACTTAGTCGACAGTTTCCAGGAAGTGGTTTAGATTATGACGTTAGATGAAACTAAAGCGCTTTTTTAGTTTGTGGCTAAGAGTGACTTTTTTTGAACAAAACTTTGCTACGTGCACAATGTCAGAAACACAAACACACATGACTAAATGAGGAAAAGATTTACCTTTCACGTTACATTTTAAGTTTTAATATTGTTTCACTACTTTTTTAAATTGCCAATCGTGAAAAAGTCACAACTGCAGATTAACACTGTGACAATTTACGAAAAATCGACTAATACAATTAACTTTAACTAACTGTAGTGAGTTGTGCGGTTGTGTAATAAACAGAAAAGTGGGCATGTTCGCCCCCTTTAGGACGAATTTGTTTATATCTCTATTAGAATAAAACTTCATTTCACTGCAGAAATGATCTAGTGACCTTCTGATATTTGCACTCTCACAATGAATCTTACTTTCATTGCACACATCATGCATACAGCACAGGCTTACAGATGAGATAACCTCATGTTACCCCGCCAGTATTTCACAGCTTGCTCTGCCAGTCCCTCAAACAGACCAGCAATGCCAAAACCAACCCGGGCGCTGCCAGGTTAACACCCATCACGCCAGAAACGACTGGCTGACACTGATTTCAGGCCTGTATTATTGGTCTGTTAAGGACTCGCCACTTTTGACACTATAGGTTTGTCTTTCGTGTACAATCGGTCTCAATGAGGTTTGTATTTGTCTCAGACGTCGGATGGTCACGCATGCAGGGCGAAAGAAATGGATATATTACGGATATATTACGGATATATTACGGATATATTTCCGCACAGAAGAGTAAGTTTACCACGGAGTGAAACTTTGTGTTTAGGAAACAAAACGTGCACCTGGCGGCTACCTGAACACAGTGACAATGATCAGCGCATGCGCGGTTTTACCTTTTCTGTATATGTATGACCGCTAGATGGCAGTCATAAAACATGATAAACCTTTTAACTGACCTCGTTTTGAAGCAATAATGACTAAAAACAATCTGCAGTGTAGACGAGCTGTTTGTTAACTACTGTATGTTAACTACTGTTTGTTAACTACTGTACATTAACAACTGTACGTTAACTACTGTTTGTTAACTACTGTATGTTAACTACTGTTTGTTAACTACTGTATGTTAACTACTGTTTGTTAACTACTGTACATTAACTACTGTACGTTAACTACTGTACGTTAACTACTGTTTGTTAACTACTGTACGTTAACTACTGTACGTTAACTTCTGTACGTTAACTACTGTACGTTAACTACTGTTTGTTAACTACTGTACGTTAACTACTGTTTGTTAACTACTGTACGTTAACTACTGTACGTTAACTACTGTACGTTAACTACTGTTTGTTAACTACTGTACGTTAACAACTGTACGTTAACTACTGTTTGTTAACTACTGTACGTTAACTACTGTACGTTAACTACTGTACGTTAACTCTGCGTTAACTACTGTTTGTTTACTAACGTTAACTTCTGTACGTTAACCACTGTTTGTTAACTTCTGTACGTTAACTTCTGTACGTTAACTACTGTTTGTTAACTACTGTTTGTTAACTACTGTACGTTAACTACTGTTTGTTAACTACTGTACATTAACTACTGTACGTTAACTACTGTTTGTTAACTACTGTACATTAACTTCTGTACGTTAACTACTGTTTGTTAACTACTGTTTGTTAACTACTGTACATTAACTACTGTACGTTAACTTCTGTACGTTAACTACTGTTTGTTAACTACTGTTTGTTAACTACTGTACGTTAACTACTGTTTGTTAACTACTGTACGTTAACAACTGTACGTTAACTACTGTTTGTTAACTACTGTACGTTAACTACTGTTTGTTAACTACTGTACGTTAACTACTGTACGTTAACCACTGTTTGTTAACTACTGTACGTTAACTTAATGCGTTAACCACTGTTTGTTAACTTCTGTACGTTAACTTCTGTACGTTAACTACTGTTTGTTAACTACTGTTTGTTAACTACTGTACGTTAACTACTGTTTGTTAACTACTGTTTGTTAACTTCTTTACGTTAACTATTGTTTGTTAACTACTGTTTGTTAACTACTGTACATTAACTACTGTACATTAACTACTGTACGTTAACTTCTGTACGTTAACTACTGTTTGTTAACTACTGTTTGTTAACTACTGTACGTTAACTACTGTACGTTAACTACTGTTTGTTAACTACTGTACGTTAACAACTGTACGTTAACTACTGTTTGTTAACTACTGTACGTTAACTACTGTTTGTTAACTACTGTACGTTAACTACTGTACGTTAACTACTGTTTGTTAACTACTGTACGTTAACTTCTGTACGTTAACCACTGTTTGTTAACTTCTGTACGTTAACTTCTGTACGTTAACTACTGTTTGTTAACTACTGTTTGTTAACTACTGTACGTTAACTACTGTTTGTTAACTACTGTTTGTTAACTACTGTACGTTAACTACTGTTTGTTAACTACTGTACATTAACTTCTGTACGTTAACTACTGTTTGTTAACTACTGTTTGTTAACTACTGTACGTTAACTACTGTTTGTTAACTACTGTACATTAACTACTGTACGTTAACTACTGTTTGTTAACTACTGTACGTTAACTTCTGTACGTTAACCACTGTTTGTTAACTTCTGTACGTTAACTTCTGTACGTTAACTACTGTTTGTTAACTACTGTTTGTTAACTACTGTACGTTAACTACTGTTTGTTAACTACTGTTTGTTAACTACTGTACGTTAACTACTGTTTGTTAACTACTGTACATTAACTTCTGTACGTTAACTACTGTTTGTTAACTACTGTTTGTTAACTACTGTACGTTAACTACTGTTTGTTAACTACTGTACATTAACTTCTGTACGTTAACTACTGTTTGTTAACTACTGTTTGTTAACTACTGTACGTTAACTACTGTTTGTTAACTACTGTACGTTAACTTCTTTACGTTAACTAATGTTTGTTAACTTACTGCGTTAACTACTGTTTGTTAACTACTGTTTGTTAACTACTGTATGTTAACTACTGTACATTAACTTCTGTACGTTAACTACTGTTTGTTAACTACTGTACATTAACTTCTGTACGTTAACTACTGTTTGTTAACTACTGTTTGTTAACTACTGTACGTTAACTACTGTTTGTTAACTACTGTACGTTAACTACTGTTTGTTAACTACTGTACGTTAACTTCTTTACGTTAACTAATGTTTGTTAACTACTGTTTGTTAACTACTGTACATTAACTACTGTACGTTAACTTCTGTACGTTAACTACTGTTTGTTAACTACTGTTTGTTAACTACTGTACGTTAACTACTGTACGTTAACTACTGTTTGTTAACTACTGTACGTTAACAACTGTACGTTAACTACTGTTTGTTAACTACTGTACGTTAACTACTGTTTGTTAACTACTGTACGTTAACTTCTGTACGTTAACCACTGTTTGTTAACTTCTGTACGTTAACTTCTGTACGTTAACTACTGTTTGTTAACTACTGTTTGTTAACTACTGTACGTTAACTACTGTTTGTTAACTACTGTTTGTTAACTACTGTACGTTAACTACTGTTTGTTAACTACTGTACATTAACTTCTGTACGTTAACTACTGTTTGTTAACTACTGTTTGTTAACTACTGTACGTTAACTACTGTTTGTTAACTACTGTACATTAACTTCTGTACGTTAACTACTGTTTGTTAACTACTGTTTGTTAACTACTGTACGTTAACTACTGTTTGTTAACTACTGTACGTTAACTTCTTTACGTTAACTAATGTTTGTTAACTTCTGTACGTTAACTACTGTTTGTTAACTACTGTTTGTTAACTACTGTATGTTAACTACTGTACATTAACTTCTGTACGTTAACTACTGTTTGTTAACTACTGTACATTAACTTCTGTACTTTAACTACTGTTTGTTAACTACTGTTTGTTAACTACTGTACGTTAACTACTGTTTGTTAACTACTGTACGTTAACTTCTTTACGTTAACTAATGTTTGTTAACTTCTGTACGTTAACTACTGTTTGTTAACTACTGTTTGTTAACTACTGTATGTTAACTACTGTACATTAACTTCTGTACGTTAACTACTGTTTGTTAACTACTGTACATTAACTTCTGTACGTTAACTACTGTTTGTTAACTACTGTACGTTAACTACTGTTTGTTAACTACTGTACGTTAACTTCTTTACGTTAACTAATGTTTGTTAACTTCTGTACGTTAACTACTGTTTGTTAACTACTGTTTGTTAACTACTGTATGTTAACTACTGTACGTTAACTTCTGTACGTTAACTACTGTTTGTTAACTACTGTTTGTTAACTACTGTATGTTACTTTCTATGAATTGCAGATTATTTTGAGATCTATAATACATTCCCGTTTCCTCTGAGGTCAGATGAGGTAACGACACACTGATTTATTATGAGAGGATGTTAAACCGATTCTTACGACGTTTAATCTAAATTTTAATGTAACAAAATACTTAAAGTATTTAACTAATCAGTTGCAAAAAACAAATATCAATTTAACCCCTAGATCTTAGCTTACTGAAATGTCATTACGCTGCACACAGGGTCGACACTCAGGGGACATCAGGGTATCACTGCAGGGGTTTCTCTGTGCTGGAGCAGAGCAGCACAGAGGGGATTCCTCATGAATATTTCATCTTCTCGCTCATGAATTATGCATATGCCATTACACACCCACACAGTGTGAATCTGGAGGTTCATTGCTCAGCAGGGTGAAGGCTATGAAGTCCAGCGCTCAGGTGACGGGATACAGCAGCAGGTTCCACAGAGGGGCTTATGGGAGTGACTGTTTTCCTGGAATACTTAAAGTCATGTTACAGATTATTTAGAAAATACAGGTTTTCTAAATGTATCCATATATGGCTTGTTGTAAACAAATTCTTTGTATTTGCTACAATCAGTATAATTTTTCATGGAATAAATTGTTGTTTTAGATCCATGTGCTCAGCCCTCAGCTAAATCATAACCATTCAAAACCCAGTCATTCCCATGTTCAAATCTAAGTGAAATCTGAGTGGAGCTTGCCTGTGCAAGAATCACTGTCATGGTTCTAGTGTGTTGTGGTTGGTTGCCAGGGCATTGTAAGTGGTTGCTAATGTGTTCTGAATGGTTTTACTCTGTTGCTATGCGGTTGCTAAAGTCTGCTGGGACAGGTTAGGTGGTTGATTACTGGACCAAGTCATAAGAGCCCACCTACAAGACTGATATTCTGGTGCCTTAATATGATTTACAAAGCCAGTAAAAACTGAAATATCTGAGCATATCCATGTACAAAATGAATTAACATATTTTATTTTTCATTAATGAAAAGTAGACATGAATACAGAAACACAGACTACATTCATGTCAACGTCTGCCACTTCCCCTGATGAGCAACAAACATTGTCTTTATTGTCAGTATTGTCTTTATTTCAGATAATTTCGATAATTTAATAGACATAACAAGGGGTAATTGGCAGAACAGAATGACATTAATTTCCATTACTTTTGACCAATTCAATCTTATAGTGCATACGTATACGTTTATCAGTGTGTGTTAGGTTTTGGGGATTTTGACACATGGCACTGGAGTATTTAGACAATTAGATGTCTTTTAATCTTGTTCATGATCTCTTAATGTTCAAACATCTCTTATATATATATATGGTAAATAACACAAGTCTTATAATCATGAACATTTAAGAGATGTTTGAACATTAAGAGATCATGAACAAGATTAAAAGACATCTAATTGTCTAAATACTCCAGTGCCATGTGAAATATGAATATATATATATATATATATATATATATATATATATATATATATATATATATATATATATATATATAAATGGCTATGCTTTGCATGAGTTTCCCAGCATGCATTTCAAGCAGGACGCCATGAAATCTCACAGAGGAATTAAAGCTCTTTGTGTTGCCATGGTGCTGGTAGAATGACAGACCAAGAAGCAAGGGAGGAATTTAGAAGGAAGGGGAGGGACTTGAAAGCACAAAGTGCATTGCTATTGGCTAAAGTCATGTCACATGTGAACTTTGGAATGCAAATGCATAATCCCCCCCACTTTCTCTCTCTCTCTCTCTCTCTCTCTCTCTCTCTCTCTCTCTCTCTGTCGCTCTCTCTGGTCTGCGGTAATCTTACGCCTCAAACACAATCCAGAAATGGTGTAGGATAGCCGGAAAGGAGAACGAAATCCAATACCAGACAGGAAAGGCAAAGCCAGCGCATAAGGTAGGTGTAATTAACCTGCATGTTGTGAAATTCAGGCTTTCTTGTGGGTTTTCAAACTAGGAGGGAAGAAATCTAGAGTGTGAATGTGTTTGTTTTTTTAACGCATGCTTCCAGAACTGTTTTAAAGCAGCCAGCTGTTGGCAGACCTGTACATGCAAATTCTCATTTTACACAGAAGTCATATTTCAAACCATGAAACCTAGTATTTTCTTTAACGTGTGTACAGAGATGAGCTTGGAATAGAATAGAATGGGAAATTTTAGAACACACAGCACATATTTAAGATTAATTTCAAGTAGGACAATAACAATATTATCAGGCTTTTTAAAGGAATTGAACGTGTGGGCTCAAATCAGGTCTGGTTGTTGATTATCTAAAGAATATTGTTCTGAAGGTCTGTTTACTTTATGTCAAGTATACTTGTGTGTGCAAAAACACTCGTGAGGGTAGAGTCTGGGGTCAGGGCCGGGTTACAGTGCCCTTGGCATTCCGTGTGACCCATATTAGGCCCGATTATATTCAATGGGTCTTATGTGAATGAGTGCACTAGCCCAAAGAGCTATTGCATGATTATGTGCATGTGCGTGTTTAAAGCATGCATCGATTTGGAAGAACTAAAGACATGATGTGGCCAAACAACAACACTGCTGAACGAGAATAAAAGGCACAAATCACTCCAAACCACAGAAACTTCTGCAATTTATTAAGCCCAGAATGTTCTGATCTGCAGTCTCACAAATGAAAGTTCCAGCTCATGCCACTTGCTCCAGGCTGTCCTCCTATAAGACAAACTCACTGATCACTGATCTTGAATCTGTGTGCATAGATGACTTATTTATATTGGTTGTACTTTTTTGTATATTGTATATATATATATATATATATATATGTTATATATGTTTAACTATTGATTTACTATTGTTTACACTATTGTTTAATCAGAGTGATAGATAAAGAAAAGCTTTTCACAGTCATAGTATTACTACAATAAACGTAGTCATGTCATTTTCATCAGACAAAAACAGATTCTGATAGACAGATTAAGAGTAACAATCTAAGTAGGTTTTAACATTTTTTCAAAGCGCTTTCCCCTGCAGAACTCACCACCAGTGTACCGTGGGTGGTTGCCAAGCGTTGCTTTGTGATATTCTATGTGGTGTTTTACTGGCCCAAGCAAAAGAATTAAAAATCTGTATGATAATCTGGTCCTGTCTTTAATGTCCTATAAAGTCTTGGAAGCTGTGAAAAGTAAAAGCACACACGTGAAACCTCTTACAGGAAATGATTTGAGATTTCATTCATATTCATTACATGTCCATCCATCCTTTAATCTAATATGTTTTTCTTCAGATGCCTGTTAGAGTGCTTATTAATTAAACCATGATCTTTCTTTGTGCACTGACCCAGAATTCTGCTGAGTGGGACTGAGGGTTAATTGCACCGGGATTCTTATTTGTGCAGATTTAGGGCTTAGAGTGTCTCAGTCTTAACCCGGAGTTAGAGACCACCTTATCCATATGTAAACATACATGTGTTTACCTGCCTAGAAGTGTGGCTCTGTACACTCTACATTATACTTACAGAAAGAGACCTCTCATGATACAGCTGAGTTTAAGAAGCCCAGAGCTTACCAATAAGTGCGGCCAGATGATGTGTGTCAAAAATGTGAGAATGATTTGTGATAATCTTGGAAATCAGAAAAGGAATCAAATTAAATTCTATTGATTAAAAGCATAATTAATTGTAACTAAATAACCTGTTAATTAGTGTCATTGTTATTGTTTTCATTATTGTATAAGTGAACTATTGACTTGACTGAATCAGCACAAACAGGATCAGAATGTTTCTCCTTGTTGAGCTTGTACTGTACATGTTCACATGATGTGACAGTATGTCCCCCTGCTGATGTTCACAGCCACAGCTGTGTTCTTCAGCTCTCTGACACTCACACAGGCTGATTTTTCACTGAGTTTATGATGGAAAAGCAACTGCATTGTTTCCCTGGTTCTGTTCATATGGACATATCGGCATTGGCTCAACCAGTGGCATTTCAGGATGGGATAATTTCACCAATGGAAGATGAGGAGTGTGTTTGAGAAACAGTCATTTTTAATTTTACCACTAGCAGTGCAGAAATAATACTTTTCACCGAAATGCTGCTTGGAATATGACTGTTGCTCTTTGTATAAAACTAAAAGTGAGATTTCACACAATCTAGTTTTCTCTGATAAGTATAAGGGATCTTTCTCTAGCCCTTCTTAGTGCACATCATGAGTGCACTATATTCATAGTCTTTTTAGGGAGGGTTAATCCATCTCTCTGCACTGATGCTGGAGCTCTGTGGAGGAAAATGAAGTCACATGGGAGTGTCTGTCTGGGGCTGCAGCGACTCTGCTGCCTCAGAATGCAGTACAGAGGGACTCTGATTAAACCTGTCTCAGAGGAGAAACAGCTGTGACAGAGGGAAGGTGAGGTTACAGCCAGACCTTCCACTGCCCTCAGCTATCATTAGTCAAGTAACAGCCACTGACAAGTGTAGAGCCTTAAACTGCACAGAACATAGAATGCAACATAATGCATTTAGATTCATATGACTTATTTTAACAATTTATAAAAGCTTTCTTTCATTATAAAATCTGCTAGTTCTCTCAACAGTTGACTGTGTGATGGTGCAGTTTTAGCTTAAAATTTCTGTGTGTTTTGTTTGTTATTGGCATCATTCAAAGTAATATTATTTTATTTGTCTAATTTGAACAGTTTTTATATAATAAATATGATTTATCTAAAAACATTATACAGTCATTTTTAATCATTTGTGAAGAAATTGGTTTGTGGCGTTGCTATGCAGTTGCTAAGGTTTTCTCTTGCCTTAATATTTATCAGGTCCCTCTTTAATGTGTTAAAGTGTTTTTGTCGTTTGCCAGGCGATAAACTGAATCCACTATTTGTGTAGGTTGTTACATCAAAAGCACTCATGAGACAAAAAATGGATCTCACTGACAGAATAACTGTGTGTTAACCTCTATCATCTCACCAGATAATAACAACAAAAGTCTTTATCTGAAGCTGAGAAGAGTTTCCACTGTCACACGGGGTGTTTGGTATGAGTTTACTGCAGCTAATTAAAAGCCCCAAGTAAGATCAAATGTAGTGAAATCAACATTCGTCTATCTCTCAGTGTTCTCCAATCTATTCTCACTCACTTCCCCACCCCCGACAGACAGCTACACCCCCATCCCAACCCATCCATCACAGTTTACTGCCTCAACACCCCCTCTGTCTGCCTCCCTGTCCATGTCTTTTACCTTTCTAATCCTTTCTGTGTTCATCTCTCATGTGCTCATCTGTCATGAAACTCTTAGACGGCACATTTGTGTGTATCCCTGTTGGTCATTTTTCTATCCTCTAGTTCTCACATCCTGTCTGAACATTGAGGATGAGACTGGGGAGGGACAGTGAGCGATGTTATGATGAGAAATGGACTGAGGAAGATGACATAGGATGAAGATTAATACAGTGTATACAATACATTTTTTTGGATATTTCATGGATATTTCATGAAATGAAATGTAGACATGAAAATGTATTTTGTATTAAAACAATATAAAACAATTGTTTTTTATATGTTTAGCGGTTTATTGTATATTTGTAGCACACAGCACAGGTGACTTTGTGTCACTCATGCTGTGGTACAGTGTGCTGAGTTGAAACAATATTTGTCTTTCAGTAAAATCACCTAACCATAAACAGATCATAATTTTGTTCCTCATATTGTTTGAGGTACAACTGTAGTCATATATATAAATAAAACTCATATATATGTATAAATACATTTTCCATGGGGCTAATGCCATTAGAAGATGTGTGTCATGACAGATCTTACTATGTTTTCTATAGCAGATGGTTTGTATGTCTTTGATCTGGATTTGATTTAAATCATGCATTGTGTTGTGTAAGCAGCCAGTCAGTAAGTCTTGCCAACATCAGATTTAGATGTGTGTGTGTTTCTGTGCATTGCTTCCCTTTAGGATGTTTGTCCCTTGTTTTCTTCCATTCTCATCCCTCTGTCTCTAACCTTCCCTGTTCTGTTCCGCCTAAATTTCCCGGCCCCTCCTAAAGCTAATTTATATGCTAATAAGTATATTGCAATCAGTGATGTTGCTGCCGCCTGTGTGCAGTCAATATGATACGGGGCAGTACAGATGCAGGAACATGATTCAAAATAACAGCTGGGATCAGATATTGCATAAGAAGTGCCTCAATTCATTTTTCATGATGACAGTGTCCTCATAACTTCCTCTGGAGTCAGGAAGGGGCTTTCCTGGTATGTATATTTTAAATTGATATGTTTCTCATGAGATGAGCTGAATATTTTTGTTTTTGTTGATTATTTAAATAGTTCCCAAAATGTAGTTTGCTTTTTGATCTATTCAAAGCGCACTATTTAAAACTCAGGCTTATGTAGGCTGTCTCTGTGGTGTATTTTACATCAGTGTTGTTTAGTTATGAATGTCACAGTGGTTTGGGGTATTAATCCTTTGCTAAGTAAAGCTCTAATTACTCATTATTAAGAAGGCACCTTGTTAGCACACAGAACTTAATTAACCGAGACTGTGACGCTCAGTGGATTCCTATTTTACCACATTTCTCCTTGATTTATCATCTTTGGCCATTTTTAAATCATTGTCTTAAATTAAACCAATAATAACAACATTTTTTTTTATTTTTAAAGGTAATGTAAATGTAGTTGTGGCTGGTTGCCAGGGTGTTGCTATGTAGTAGCTAGGGTTTTCCAATTGGTTTTTAGTATGTTGCTATGTGGTTACCAGGTGGTTTCTAGGGTGTTGCTAAATAAAAAAAGAGGTTTTGGGGTGGGTCTTTATCTAGTTTTAAATTTGTTTAAACATCCATGTAAAAGAAAATTAAGTCTGTCCAGTACATGCACCATAGGTTTATTTTTCAGTTTTTTTGGCAGTGCAAGCTCTCACCAGTGAATATTTTGAAGGGGAGGGTGATAAAAGAATCATTACCATCATCCTTATTAGTGCAGAGCCAATTGTCCAATCAGCATGCAGGTCTGCAATGGGGCTCCAAAAGGCACCCCCAGTTGGCTGTCGCTAGGAAACCATGGAACAGGGGTTTGGAGGGGCTTACATGTGTGTTTCAGTGAGAGATAGGCAGAAGAGAGTGTATGTGCATGACAACTGAGACAAGGATGTGAGCGTGATCAATGCTGGAGTGTACTCGCATGCTAGACAAAGAAGCTTCAGGCTCCTGAGGGATGGGGCCCACCACGGGGCCAAAGGAAGCTCATGTACCTCCTCAGAAAAGGTAGGAGCCAGGCTTTGTTTGGGAGACAGCCTCTGGTTAACATGGATGTCTTTGAAATCTGTCTGTGCATATTGATGCACATCTGCTGTTATCTATTTCAATCGTCGTGTTTTTCATATTAAATTGGCTGAACTTTATTTGTTTCTCAACGTCAGGTTGTTCTTCTCTGTTTCTCTTGGGATGCTCTGTTAGTTTGTTTATAATGCTGCTAAAGGGGACAGTGTGTTATACAGAGTGTGTTTCAGCTGGACGCGGTACAGAGTGTTTCATTGCTTGACTGCATAACGGGCCTGAAACCTCAGAGAGGGCCGATACCACAACATAACACATTCCCTCATTAGCAGACCCATGAACCATCTAGACTTAATGCTGTATGTATGATATCCTATAATGCATTTCTGCCAGCTTCTGGTGTTCACTCTCAAACAGTTCATGATGTTTTGAAGGTTGTGAGGTTGTAGGCAGAGGTTATGTGTATGTGAGAGGGTCAGAGGTGGGCTTTAAACTTGTGCTGTAATTTTGAGATTGTTACATGTATGACAATGACACATCATACTTACTCCCCCCCATCTCAAAAGTCTCACAGGTGAAGTGTATCATTTTATTCAATGTGATATACAGACCTTTTATATCACATTGATAATATACAGAGACAGAACATCATCATTTGTACAGTTTGTAGCTCCACTATCATAACAGCGTTTGTTTACATCATAACAGTGGCCACACTGGCTCAACATGCATGAGGAAAGTAAACAGGTTTAATTTTTATTTCATAGTAACTTAAAATATTCCTAAATGCAAAGGTCTCTTGGCCTCTATGCTTTTACACGCCGATTAAAAAGGTTTTAATTCTGTTACCATGTTCTCACAGATGTCCCTGCGGCCCTTCCATAAATACATATAAACGAGACTTAGAACTTATATTTAGATTACCTAGTTACAATAGCCAAACTTCATTAGTTCTTCAGACCTCAGGAAATGGCTTTAGGGGACGGATCATGGATATTACACCATCTCTCAGCATAATAACATCATACATGAAACGAGAGAGGAGAGAGTGAGTTGTGAGTGAGTGCGTGTGTGTGGGGATGTGTATGGGGGTTCAGGCATAATGGTTTGTTGGGGATAAAGAGGGGGCAGGTCAGGGTATTTGAGGGAGGGGTTGAAGTGTAGGGGGTTAGTAGCTCTCCACTATGTGTGCGGGTAATTAAAGGAGTATAATTGAATCCATGCCACACTTTCCCTCTAAAACTACCCCCACCCCCAACACACACATACACACCCACACAAACCTCAACTTGATCTCCGTCTCTCCCCCAGTTTCATTATCATTTCCCCCTGAATAAAACAACCGCCCTAGAGAGACAGGAAGAGAGAGAGATGACAAGAGAAAAGAAGAGATGAAAAGAGGAGAGAAGACAATAAATCATTAGTTTAGTTAAGACACTCTGTGGTAACTCAAGTTATCAGAATTAGATGGCAAATATTTTCAAAATATTGTTGATTCCATAATAATTCCATTAAGGTCTGGATGATGGGAGAACACATGACTCATATGTCTTTTATTTTGAAAAAATAAACAGTACAAGCACACTTTCAAACAAAATAATTCACAAGAAGAAGACTGTTAAGATTTAAATCATAAATAAATTACAAAGAGTATTTGCATTTATTTATTTATTTTAGTGGAAAATGTCTATAGTTTGTGATGAACTTCACATGTGGTTATTGTGCTAACATACCTGTGTGAATTTGAAGGAAATGACCTTAAAAATGACCTTGAGTTTATTTGGTTTTGTTAAAATTGCAAAAATGGCTCAGAAACATTTTAGGTTTATTTCTGTGCACGTGTCACTTGGTTTCATATTTTGTACATTTTACATCAAGACGTCAAGACATGGGTTCAATTAGGGTAGAATGCACATACTTCACTGAAACACTCTGCAGGAAGTGTTAAGAAAAAAAGCATTTTTCAAATGTATCAATATAAATGATCAATTATGCTTTGGAGCTTCTGCCAGCTGAACCAAAAGCAGTGGTGTGCTGGCATGTTTCTTTGATGCATGTGTTGTTTGACAGACTGAACTGTAGAGTTGTACTGTAAATATACAGACAAATCTATATTTGACTCAATGTCAAAACTCATTTCCTCTGGCTGTTCATTTGGCAGTAACTATAGAGTTCAGAGAAAACTGTTTATAAATGTAGCGCTCATGTTGGATCTCTGTGTGGGATTAACACTAATACAAATATGATGTCATTTTACATCAAAATTTATAAACAAGTTACACCACAAACCATTTGCTCAAACATATGGAAGTTTCTCTAGTTATGCTCACCTCTAATATATCTCATTGGCTAAAGGTTTGCTCTCAGTGAGTGCAATCTTTATAAAAACATTTATAAAATCTTGATCTGAAAGTCATGAATAATTGGAAAAGGAAATCTCTTTGATATTTACAGTGGTAAATATCAAAGTATCATGGTCATTTTCGTCATGGTAACAGGCAATTAAAAAACTCATTCTCTCTGTCTCAGCTTGCGTCGAGTGTGTCAGCGGAGTGCTCGGGGATCAAAGGTCAGGCAGCAAGGGGGCATGATGGAGGGAGAGCAGAGCTCTCCTGTCTCCAGTGCCAGCAGCAACAGTGCACCCACCACCACCTCCACCACAAACTCCAGCACCAGCTCCACCACAAACTCCAACAGCAGCTCCACCACAAACTCCAGCAGCAGCTCCACCACAAACTCCAGCAGGAGCTCCACAAACTCCAGCAGGAGCTCCACCACAAACTCCAGCAGCAACAGTACCAGCAGTGGAAGACAAACCGTTCCTCAGATATCTGTGTACAGTGGCATTCCTGACCGACAGACTGTACAGGTGCGTATCACACATACCAAAAACCATCACGCAGCAGAACTAGGAGACATTCTTAAAGGTGCATTATGTTATTTACATTTTATATATTTAATTTTTTTTTGTACTAGTGATTTGTGTTCAGTGGGCCATGTGCTCTTAATATGGCAGCCACCCCGAGGCCGGCCACCAAGTTTTAAAACTGTAACAAGCTCACCGCATTGTGCCACTCAGTGCTTTATCCTCCCTTATTAAAATGTAATTATCAGACTCTAGTCTACACTGACATCTTCTGTAGTGTGTAAGAACTGCAGTTAATGGAAGCGAGTTAAAACCACATGCTACCGGGTATTTTATATGTTGGTAATAAAAATACTTTTTTTGGTAATTATGGCTCTAAAATCTATTTTGTTTTATGTTAGAATCATATAGACGTTTTTGTTTAAATGGATCTCTGTGCATCCGGCACAATCAGCATCACTTGTTTAAACCTGGGGTGTTTAGGTTCATCCTCCACTTTCCTCGCCACAAGACCAGGGACATGATGCCCGCTGCCTCGCAACTGTTCAGGGCAGTTCAGTGAATCATGATAAAAAACAAACAGAAATGCATGATGGAGAAGAAACTAGTAAGAGAAATGCAAGAAAAGCAGCTTTACAGCTGATGCGTGTCAGTGGCATGGTGAAGCTGCTGTGATGGGCTGTGAAGATGGGCTGTATTTGTTGAGGTATTCTGGCATTGTCATTTGAGTTTCTTGTGCTGGTATGGGATTCTAGGTTAAGGTTCATATTTCAGTTTTGCTAAATTTATTTCCTGTCCTCAACATTTGTCATGATTATGTAACATTATATTTTTGTAGAAATATAACTGTGATCATATGCAACTGTCAATCTATTACAGCATTAAGTGCATATAGACATGTAGTCAATATATATTTATACTTCAGCTGAAATCAGGCATGAAAATATTGTAATGATCAGTAAAACAAATTGTTTAAATACTTTTGTAACTTGGCAGAAGAGGGTGTTTATAATCTGCTTATCTTTAGAGTTTATTGCCTACAGTTCATTATCTGACCGAAAGCAGGAGAACTTTATTGACATGATTTTTTCAAATACAATATTGCCAAAGTGTCAACACACATACAATAAAATCCCAGTACTGTTTACAATCATACAAATACAATATACACTATTATCTCTAATCCTTCTCTCTCTCCATCTCTCTCTCTTTCTGTCTCTCTCTCTCTGTTGATTGGCAGGTTCTGCAGCAGGCTCTGCACCGTCAGCCCAGCACAGCGGCACAGTACCTGCAACAGATGTATGCAGCTCAACAGCAGCACCTGATGTTGCAGACAGCAGCTTTACAGCAGCAGCATCTCAGCTCAGCACAACTGCAGAGTCTAGCAGCAGTGCAGCAGGTGGCGCAGCATGCACATTTCACATGCAGTTTAACATCCCTGCTGTAAAAAAACAGCAGCCAGGATCTGGATAAATGACCTTAGATTTCCTGTTGGTTTTGGCTAGTCACTCAACATGGCTATGCTGGCTGAGCTGGTCTACTTGAAACAGTAACCACATTAACCTGTTTGCATCAGTAACAGATTAGCATTGCTCATCTCAACCACTTTCAAGACTCATACTAGAAATTAAGCTGGTCTGAATTGAACCGTTTTTATGTATACTACAGCATTACAGTACACATATGCATATGACAGATGTTTTTGTGATTTAAGTGCATTCAAGATTTTCATTTGATCAGTATGTGTGTTCCCTGGGATTTAAAGCCATGAACTCTGCATGCAGTGCTCTACAGTTAGGCTATAGAAAGACCTCAGATAAAGCAGATAAATCACACACTCTTCTCTTACTGTGTTTGTCACTAACTTTTTTGTTTTGCTCTCAGGTCAGTTTAGCAGCTGGTAGACAGAGTTCAGACCAGAACAGCACCTCTTCGACTCAGGGCAGGTCGTCACAGACCACGGTAAGCACTTGTTTACACAGACATACAGTAGCTAGTGTCATCCTCAAGCTGAGGCCAGCAGTGGCTGTGAAGTTGTTTTAGCATGTGACATAAAATTAAGGCCATTCACATCCCACTTGTGTCTCTGACTGCCACAGACTAATTTAACCACTTCCTCTGCTGCTGCTCAGCTGATTAGCCGCACACAGAGCGTTAACTCCGCCCCCTCTGGGATCTCTCAGCAGGCGGTGTTGCTAGGCAATGCATCCAGCTCCGCCCTGACAGCCAGCCAAGCCCAGATGTACTTGCGGGCACAGATGGTAAGCACACCTGCAGGGACACACACACACACGTGATTAGCTGTTTGTGAAACTAGCTGTTTTTTAAATTGTCTCCATAGCAACGTGTGTGAATGCCGTGGTGGTCAGCTTGATGCTTGACTACTGAATGAGAAACCCAAGAGTAAAACCGAATATATTCACACCACAGCACTCATGTCAGATAAATAAACAATATTTTGCTGTGTGTGTGTAAGTACACAACGTATGAAACTAGCTCAGCTATGTAAGCAGTTGGTTAACAGTCATTATACACAAATATCTGAGCATGATTGACCAATCAGATTTATTCATTCAATCAGATATGATGTTTGATATTCTTAAAGCTGCAAATAGTAATTTTTTGGAGGTTAAAATAAACGGTATGATTTCAAAAGCTGTATGTAAACGCTGTATAATTACAGGCTCAACAGAGTAACCTGGTGCATGTGGCCAGGAGTTTGGGCCGAGCTGTTCCTCTCTCCCCACAGCTGATCCTCGCACCCACAGCCGCAGTTACTGCGCTACAGTCTGACACTAATGCAGTCAGTAACACACAGTCTGCACCTGCGCAGGTACACACACAGATACAGGCTTTGGCATTACTAGCACTGATTGAAATACAGAGGGATGGAAACTTTCCTCATTTATAAACACTTAGAAAAGCACACCAGACCTGGGCAATGTGGTCACTTAAAACTTCTGTGGATGCCTTTAATAGTAATGAAATCCAAAGAATCTGTACAGGAGTTCAGTTGGAATTCTGTTGTAATTTGGAACCAGTTCTATAGGATTATAATGGGAATTTTCGTATAAGGTTACATTTTAATTTTAATATGAAAATTTCACAATCATATTGACTTTGCAAGAGTAACTAACGCTCAGTGTCTTAAGCAGGTACAGAATCTCACCCTTCGCAGCCAGCAGGGGGCGTCTTCCACCTCTCAGTCTTCAGGCCTTCAGGCTCTGAGTTTAAAGCAGACCCCAATCTACAGCCAGCCCACCCCACTCATCAAGAAAAGCAACATGAGCGTGGCTTCCACTGAGGACAGGAAGAAGGGAGAGAGTGAAGCACAGACAGAGATGAAAGCAGTGAACATGAGTCGAAGTGTCTCATCCTCACATCCACTGATCGCACCAGGTAAACAGATCACGGGCATACAGAAATGAACACTTCACAAGTGCCGGTATGTGGTTTTAATGAAAGAGTGCTAATGAAAGAGAAAATTTCACAGCACTTTTGAAGCCACTGTATTTAGGTAAAGTTGATAAATGCTCTAAACAAATGCAGATGTTTAAAGCACATTTACCAAACATTGTCTCTGGTATGTCATGACTTTCATAAAACCTGAGTTTTTTTCATAATGGGAAATGTAAAGTAATGTTACCATAATGTTTGTGGACCTGTCGCTCAAAGGGGTCCAGAAATAAGTGGGAAGATCCATATTTAGCTTGTGAAAGATGATATGATTCACAAAGAGTAACACATCCTGACATTCTATAGACTGTGATTGGACACACCCGCAGCTGTCAGTCCATCATGTGCAGCAAGAAATTCCACCCAAAGAGAATTCCACATTTGTTCTGCATGGCTTCTGCTCAAGTGTGTTAATGCATGCATGGCTTTTGCAGAACTCACATCTTCTCAGATGGGGTTTTCACTGCCAGTCAACACCTGACAGCCACACCACCCATCATTCCTCTGATCTCAGAGCTGTTATCTCACACATTAAGAAACAGGTCGTACCAGGGCTTGTGTGGCTGTGCAGGTGTTTTCACAAAAGCATAACATCTTTGGTTAGCTCCAGCATCCAAAATGATGATTCACAGAGTGCCAAATATTAAAATTTTACTTTTATTGTCTACTTTTACTTAATTGGCCACAAAATTCTGCTGTTGCCATTGTTTATCATGTCACACCTGCGTTATTCATCAGCTGCAGGTGTGTGTGTGATAGTGTATGTGTATGTACACAGATGCCCATAACAGAATGAATTCAGCTTGTGAGAGTTTAATTGAGCCTGGAGACGTGTAAACAGCCACCTGGTGTGTATGTGTTCAGGGATGAATGTGGTTGCTATGGCACTGAGCCCCAGAGGGCAGCTGGAATTGTTGTTATAGGTGTTTTGATGTATGATTTTTTTTCCTCGTGCATTAACAACATATTCACAGATAGAACCACATCCTGTGTTTACTGTTACTGAAACTTTGAGTGGCATTCACAATCATGGGGATGTGGATACTGAAAATATTTCTTCTAATATTTTTGAACTGAAACATTGCATTTGTGTAATAATGAATTTTACTACTCCTCGGATGATCTCCTGAGAATATGAATCACAAGCAATTGTTATGTAGTTCTTATTGTGTTATGTAGGAACTGTAATAGTTTCAGGGTCAAAACCAGTACAAAAACAGTATCCTGAATTTGAAATGTAATTTTTTATTTTGATGCTAATTCTGTATACACCCCCACATAATTGTTTGAAAAGAGAATATGTGACTGATAAAGAGCCAAAAAACATTTTGCTGCATACAGTACTACACTTATAATGTGGAACATTTGTTAGACTACAGTCTAACAAAAAATACAAAAAGTTTTGTAGACATAAAAATAACAGAACTTTTCTTTACATGTCTCTAAAGAAACTAACAAATACAATAGTTACTCATTTTGGAGCTACAAAATGAATATATCATAGTCAAGATAATTTGGTTTTGGAACAATCAAGATTTTGGCAAAAGTGAGCACTGTGTAAGATGTTGAGATGTCTTCTGAAACATCACAGGAGACACATGTTGAGGTCCATTGATGGACATGATAAAGAGATTTCAGCAGGGTCAGGGAAGAAAACAGTGGTGAAGCTAAATGTCAGGCAGGAAAGTCTGGGGTTTTCCAGGCTTGCACTCTGCAGGGAATATCTCATCAACTCCTGCCTTCTGAATGCCTGGAAGTGAGAGAGAGAAAGTAACAGAAGACTGAGTCATCTACACACAATCCCACAACATCTATAGAAGGAAAAACATTCATTCTTTCAGTCTCTTCTGTTTGCTATTAAGTGTTTGACGGAAAGACTCTGTTTGTCTCTGACTTCTGATTGGCTGATTGGCAAATCCAGTGTGTAATAATCATAACCCACAGGCATGCTGACTTTCCAACCTGCTGGAGTTCCTTACATTCCTGGACTGCTCATAAACGTTTGAGGTTGTGATGTAATGTCCCCACATCTGGGTGTGTGTGTGTAATGTCCACCCACTGAACTGACCTCAAGTTTTAACTCTCCTGAAATGATGCTGTCAAACAATTCATCTTGTTTAAAGACCTC
Source organism: Chromobotia macracanthus (assembly GCA_036877525.1). NCBI lineage: Eukaryota > Metazoa > Chordata > Actinopteri > Cypriniformes > Botiidae > Chromobotia > Chromobotia macracanthus. Next base: position 374,510 of record JAZGTH010000062.1, read on the forward strand.
CAGGTTCCACTGCTGTTGTCTTGGATACAAACATTATGCTGCAAACAGAAAGAATGACATTCTTAAAGACACTGAACAGGAGCAAGCAATTGACTGAAAACTTCACTGAATGACGATGTATGATTGTTGATAAGAAGTTTTGGAAGTTCAACAAAATTACAACAGGAAAAAAATGACAAACTTTGACATCATTACAGTTGCTGAGCAAGTTTTACTCTGCCTAAGAACAATGTTTCAGGGCAGAGCACAACCTAAAAAAAAAACATTTTAGACATTTGTCTTGTTCAGGCCTCAAAACTTTTTTGTTTCTGATTTTTCTAAATGGGAAGCTTGTGTCCTCTGTCATCATAAAGTGACACCGTCTTGTGAAATTCCATGTGCTTTACATCTGTCACTCTCAGTGTGCAGTGCAGTGTTAAACAGTGTATGTCACTGTGTTTGTTTGTGGATATCTCTTGCAGCGTTTGCTCAGATCCAGCCGCAGGCTTTGATTAAGCAGCAACCTCAGCAGATTGTAATTCAAACTCAAGTTCCGCCCACTTCCAGAACCCAGCCTCTGCAGACCGCCTCCATTCAGCCTCACCAACAGCCAAACTCCACCCACACCTCCACTGTAACAGGGATTGTTCCAATTTTGCCCAAACCAGCACTTCAAAACCAGGCTCACGCACAAAGTCAACAAGCTACCATCTTTCATTCAACTGTTAGCCATCATGCGATTAACCAGCAGGGCTCTAACTCAGCCCTGACACACACTAAAGTCCAACCGGTCCAGCTGACAGCCATCAACCTTCAGATCCAACCCACACAAAACCAGGTAAAGAGATACTCCTAATTATTACAACTATTATACGTGCATAAGTTCTAGATGCAACCAGTCTCACAATCTCTCTGTTTAGGCTTCAAGACTTGCTCAGGATGATAAAGATAAGCCCACCGCTCTGATACTGAGAGAGATAGGCCCACCAGCACAAGTGCATCAGTCTATGGCATCTCATTGTATCAACCCGCCAGAACAAGTCAACACTGTTAACTCTGCGTCTCAAACACAAGGTAGTGTTCCGAAAATATCATCTTTACAAGAAACAAGGAGTTTTTATAATAATCAATGCAATCATCAATTTTAAAACTACTTTTAGAGGACCTTGTTGTATGGACACGGTACCTTGGTAGTACTTGTGTGGACATGTTTCATGGTACTGTTATGATTTTATCATGTGTACCATTGTGTTAATGTGGTATTCTTTGAAATATCTTGGAGTACCATGTAAATACCATGTTAATCATACAGTATCATGAGCATATCAAACTATGGTATAATCAAAATGTTTTTTCTGTCTGCATGATGATAGAAATGAAATAAATGTGTGGATTTACACATTATAATATTTTCATTATAATTTAATCATTGTAACATAAGATAATATTAGATCAATATTAGATCATAAACTGTGCATGGAACCCTGCATGAAAAGTGTTCACCATAACCAGAATGGCTCAGATGTTGAATTGTATGATGGAACACAAAACAACAGGCGGTATGTGGCAGGGATGTAGAGAAGCGCTGTGAAATTAAAATACAAGTGTTGTCACTCCCGTGTGGTAAACCGGATTCCTCCTCCTGTTTACTCTGCTGGGGAAGATGTGGGTGGATGAGGGCGGTGTGAGATTCCCAATACATTCGGGCCAGAACCAGCAGGTCACACGACTGTGTGGAAGTTAAGTCCAGCCCTGAGCGGTAGCGTGGGCAGCCCATCACCTGTCCGTGCTCCGGGTCTTGGTTCTCTGATAAGACATTACTTACAGTCTCTGAGCATCATTAAAGCTCCGGATCTCTGAACCGCGTCGCGTTACAATGAGACTTCCGTCGTGTTTCGAGACGCGTCTGAGGCGCGACCCTTCAGAAAGTCACTTTCTCTCGCACTTCGTCGGTAAGCTGATTGTTTTCCTGCGGGTTTTTGTACAAGTGACGTCTAGCAGCTCAGCCGTGTAAGACGAGACTTTTCAAAACTTGAACTCTTTTGAACGCGATGCGCCTTTTTGATGAAAGCGTTTGTAGGACATCTTAATGTTATAGGTATAATGTCTCAGGAGACATTAAAGGCTGTTTGTAGAGCATTTATTCATGCGGTCTTTCCCGTAATACTGGCGCTCGTCTGTGTTTGTGCTGCTGATGTTGACGTGGTTGCTATGGTGACGAGTCGGATGCCATTTCTTTGCCGCCAGGCTCCGAGGAGACAGCGCGCGGGTCCGCGGGAGTGCCGGCGACGTCGACCGGGACGTCAGGAGCGTCAGACGAGCCGGCGGTGACGGTAAGCGCGACGCAAAACGGCGAGAACAAACCGCCGCAAGCCATCGTGAATCCGCACGTCCTGACGCACGTCATCGAGGGCTTCGTTATCCAGGAAGGAGCGGAGCCGTTTCCGGTGAGCTTTTCTCATGCCTTCCCTGTTTATACTACAATGCATGTTCTTAAAGCTGCTTTGTAACAGTGCAAACTGTCCTATTGCGAATTCACTTCTGCGTTTTAATAGTGTCCGTATTAGTGTTTTCTTTCATTTGTTTCATTGTATGTCCGTGGTTTTCAGCATGCAAGGTCAAAAATATTGTCTATTGGTCAAAACTCAACCTGGCATAAAGTGTCCACAATGTTAAAATTATTATCATCCTGACGTCACCAAACACACATGCTGTACTGTCAGATGGCAAGACCTCTGGTTCGGGCAGACAGCCCAAAGAAAGCAGACACACAGCTTCCATCAGATCCAGAGAAAACAGCCAGCAGTATTTCTCTCAGTGCTACAAACTCAGACACGGAGGAGGCCGGACCACAAGGTAGAAAATATGTGTAGTACATTCAACTGCAGCACATAAAGATGTTTTAAGAATGTCGGGGTTTGAAAGAGTGCTGATGATTGAAACTTGTTTTGTTGAACATTTAAACTTTCATTTGTTACCTTTCTAAAGATTGTAAGCAGAAGCCATTTCAACCAGTCAATGAATGCCAACAAAATATAGTGTCGTTTCTTCTGTCAGACACAAGAGCTCAGGAGGAACCAGATGAGCCCAAACTCACTTGTGAACTCTGTGGATGGGTCGATTTCGCTTACACATTTAAGGGGTCAAAACGGTTCTGTTCCATGGTCTGTGCTAAAAGGTAAAGCGATAACAGTTACAGTTTATAAGGCTTTTTCTAAGAAATATACGTGTAATGACACACATTTGCTCTTCATCAGGTACAATGTTGGTTGCACAAAGCGGATTGGTCTGTTCCACCCAGACAGATCTAAAACAGCCAAACGGTGGAGGAGGAGGTCTCACAGTCGCCGAGGCAGGGATGCCAAGAAGCAGGTGAACTTTCCACCAATTATACACAAGCTGCTGTTGCATTCATTCAAGTAAACAATTCCTACCTGTATTTGTAGGAACCTGTAGCTGAGTTAACCACATTATTGTGGCTCTACAACCACAGATTGGCATCTTAAACTGCATTTGTATGCTTTTGTGCATTGCAGGTATGAATAACCACAGTTTTTAAACTCCAGTTTTGTTTTCTCTCCAGAGGCTTTCAGTGTCTCAGCAGTCTCAGGGAGAATCTGTGTCTTCTCCACTTCCGTCTCAGCCCAGTCAGGGAGAATCCAGCCCCTGTTCTGACATCTCCAGCTATGAGGCAGCATCTCCGCTCTCTGCAAACAGTTCTGGTCCAATCAGGTCGCAGAGTGCGGTCGCCACTAACAATCCAGAAAAGCTTCCTCTCCTCAGTCGGCACTTCCTGTCATGTGACCCCACCAAATGGAATGTACAAGAGGTGTTTGAGTTCATACACTCTTTGCCAGGTACAATATTTATACATCCATCACCTAGCAACCCTAAGGCTTAAGATCGTAGCAACTGTTTAAAACACCCTAGCAACCTCTTAGATTACCTTAGAAACTTAAGTTTCTTAAGTTGTGTCTTAATTGGTTAAACATAAGTTATCTTGTACTAAAAATAAGCTGACTGAAATCACAGTTATCTAGAAAGCATTGTTTAATTTAAAATAGTTTACAAATAATTAATGAATAATTAAGTTTATTTAAACATGGGGAAAAAAGAACATTTACAAAATGTTTTTGAGTAGCACTATTTTTGTGTGTGTGAATCTGAATGGTTCTTTTTATTTACTGTGTTTACTGGTTTGCAGTCTGTCAGTTCATTATGATTGTTATTATTATTGCAGGTTGCCAGGAGATTGCAGATGAGTTTCGTTCTCAGGAGATTGATGGACAGGCCATGCTGCTACTGAAGGAAGATCACCTGATGAGTGCCATGAATATTAAATTAGGACCCGCCCTCAAGATCTTCGCTCGCATAAACATGCTGAAAGATTCTTAGCCCTGAATTGTGTGTCGTGTATCTCACTTAAACTTGATCTAGTGACTACAGCACCCTAACTGCACTACAGCCAATTCAAATGAAAACTGCCTTGTGTCTGTACAGATATACTGGGACTAAAGTCTAAACCTGCACTTCCTCTTAAAAAGAACTGAAGTGAATTCAGACAGATGAAGAATCACACAAATGATTTATACCAAATGGAAGGAGCATAAATTTAGAATAATTTAGAATTCAATTTGCAATGTGACTCACACGTGAGTATTTACATACAGTACTGGTGCTGTAGATAAAACGTTGAAGCCAAACAAAATCAATATTCTTCATAGTATTCTTGATGTCTTCATAATCCCACATCACATCAGCCAGATATAATTGGACATTATTATTGTTTTCTGATATGGTTTTGTCTTAATGCATGTCAGATGCTTATGGTATAATGGTGTAAATATTGGTACAAATATTTAAGTAAATTATTCTGATCTTCATGTGTGTTTGTAAGAGCTGAACCACAACAAACTGGTGCTATTAAACTATCACAGTTACTTTCACAGGACTTGAAAAACAGAAGCACAGTGACAATAACAATATTCTACTTTCAACCTGCTAAATGATACAACCTGTAGTTTTGTTTGAGAAAGTTCCTGTCAGTACAGGCACACTCAATTCTAATGAACCTGGATTTAAACTGGATATTGGGAATTATTCTATGTGTGGGTTAATTGTGCTCAGATTTGTCATTGTATGCTGATAAGGATTGTGATGTGTTTTTTCATTTAGTACAATGCTTTGTGAAATGCCTGTATTTATCAGAAAACAAAATTTGTAATATAACATTTTTATGAAGGATTTTTATAGTCATGTTTTCAGCATTTGTTATCTGTTGTTCCCCTTCACACCCTGTCCAGCTTCATTGATGTATTTAGCTCATGACTCATGTGAATATTGTTGCATAGAGATAAAGTACCAAGTCAGGTTTCATATAAACAAATAATGCAGGACATGCTCTTCTCAGAACTTCACCTGATGCATCAGCTGCTGGTACTTCACCGTCTCATGTTCCTGGAGGTCCACAAGCAGATGTGCATGTGAGAGTGGAGCTCTGATCGTGCCTGCATGTTTCTGCTGTGATTTATTCTGCTCTTCCTTTGACACCCAGAGAATAATAATACATCTTTATTTTAAATAATAAATCATAACAAACACGAGGCGGCACACATGCGTTTCTGACGGTGTGACGTCATCCCGTCTGAATATATTCAGCATTTAAAATGACGTTAATGCACACAAAGAGCCCGCCTCCCGCCTCTCTATCTCGCTTCTCATTGGTCAGCGCGTTGACGCGTCTTGTTCTATTGGCTGTTTGACGTGTTGTAAACGCGATCTTTACGTCGAGGATCAGATTTGAGTGACGGTGACGACGGTGGACTTTCTGCTTTATAACACAAATGAATCTTTACTAACAGAAAGTCTTTTCACATGCAGACTGAATGACTAGCTAGTGTTAGTGTTAGTTTACGTCTATTAAAAAGCAGAAAGTTAGACAATCCCGTCATTCAATAACGCTCAGACACAAAAATGCTGATTTTCCTGTGAAAACTTCGACGTGTCATGTAAAACAGGCTACGGGTGTATTTTCTTCGCGAAAACAAAAGCTTGTCATTCAAGTTTAAACGTTTGTTAAAGGTTGTGTGCTAAACCCCGTGAGCTGCCTACCTAGACAACACGCTCCATGAAGTGGAAACTTCACACGAATCTCCATGTGTTAACACTTAAGACGAAATCTTAAGGTTTAGTTGAAGTGGTGCTGAACTTATTTGTGTGCAGTTATGAAAGAATCAGACACGTTCAGAATTTGAGTCAATCTTACCCTACAAACAACAGACAGCAAGTCCACAATCACACAATGCCACTTCAGCTTTGATGCTTGATGAACCCTTTCAGAAGAATAAAATGAGGGAAGCATCTGTCCTTGATTTTCTTTGAGCTGCTGTGAATAACACCAGCACATGAAAGCAGGGTTGAGTCTGGATGATATTTTACAAAGACCTTTTCCCTTCAGGTCAGCCAAAACAGACTGAATATTCCCTTCAAGGGCTAGTTCACTCAGATGTGGGTGAACCTGACCTTTAAATATACCACAGGATATTTTCTCAGTTTCTGCCAAATGACTACAGACAAATGTGTTAAACTAAAAGCATTAACATTGTGACAGGCTATAATGCATGTCTAAACAACAGCTCGGTCTGCAGCAGCACAGATTTTAATGCATTGATTCTAAGATGTGTTAAACAGCCGGGAGGTTGTCCTTAAAACATCATCACGGAGCAGACTGCAGTCATTTGTTCTGCACATGGAAAGAAAAGGAGTTTTGTAGACATGGAAACTGGCATGACTGATTTTTAGAAACTGTTTAATAAAAAAATAATTTTGCCCGTTACATTGTGTAAAGCATTTACTTTGTGTAACAGATTCCTTCATACTCTGTGAGCTAGCGTGCTTCTAAACAGACAAAATTCACTTTTAATACATACGCAGTTAAAAATTCAGTGTCCCACAACAGCTTCCTGTTTCGGGGGAAATATACATATATATATATATATATATATATATATATATATATATATTGTACATCATACAGGCACTTAGAGTTAGCCAGAATTTCTCTGTAGTTTCTTCACCAGCAGCAGTTTATTTACATTTTTATGTAATTATTCAGTAGAATAATTACATAAAAATAACAAACATTATTCATTAGAAAACATGGCAATTTTAGGTTGTGGGAATGTTTCCCTAAGGTTTTCAAGAACTAACAAAAATGCCCAAATCTCCAGGTTTTTTTAGACATGGTATTTCTTGGTTAAACATTTTTAAAATGATCCACTAACAATTTAAGAATAACTTTTATGCTTGTGTTTTTAGAATGTCAGACAATGACACAAAACATGCAAGAATGTTGAGAGAACATACAGAGAATGTTAGCCAATGTTATGAGAATGTTCTCTGGGTCAGTAGTTGTCAGTGATAGACAACAGAATTATTGACATGACTGAATTAATCAGTGAAATCCGTCTGATAGTGTGTTATACCTCAGCACTGTGTACAGTCATAAAGCTCAGTGCATTTAGAAAAATGTAACGACTGTACGTTTACCAGGATTTGTTCGGAGCTCATTAAACGTCCTTACATTAAAAATAAGAATTAAACAAAATGATTCATAGAAACTGACATTTTTTTTGCTCTGAGTTTTTGGTTTCTTGTGGCAGTTTGGGGGATGATTGAACATCTGTGTTTGAAACAGAGTTGTAGAGAAATACACAGTTCAAACACTGTTTGTCACACTTCCTGTTTAAATGTCCTGCTGTTTCCTACATTACAGCATCCATCAGAATTAGACCACACTGGATCTTCATTTACCTTGTTTTTCTCTCAAGCTCTCTTCTCTTTAACTTTAAATGTGTTTTTAATCTGTTTGTTGGAGTATTTATCTGTGTTACAGACTTTCACCACATTCCAGCACAGTTGCTGGGCTCCATCACACTCCTGTGGACTCCAGGTTTACAAACACAGGTACAGTTTTCAGCAGGCTGGATTAAAAGGAAAAGATCATTGGAATCAGTCCAGTGATTTTTTTATGTTATGACCTCTTTAAAGCTGCAGTCACTTTTGTCTTTCTACGGCCATTGCTGTTTAAAACATAAAACTACATACTTTTTATAAAATGTTTTTAAGTCAAATGAAGCCAAACTGAGAAATCTGACCCAACAGCTTAATTGATAAATAACTATTTTATACTTGCTGTAAGATAAGGAGATCGTGTTGAACGTGGACCTGTTATGTGCTTGCTCAGTAATTGTTTGTTTTTTACAATTTTGTTTTTTAATTTAAAAGGTGGATTGCAGCTTTAAGCATGCAGTGTGATGATTTAAATGTTTGACCTGAAAGTGCATAAGATCAAATAAAGTATGAATGAAAGACTCGCACCATTTTCCTTTACTCTCACTACAGGCCCAGCACAGAGATTCCTACATGTGGGAGCGATACGGCAAACTCAGCCTGAGCACTCCGATCTTGGCACTGCAGAGAGACAGCGAGGTTCTGCAGAACTTAGGTCAGGGCAGAGGTGATGGAGGATGTTCTTCTCAGAGGTGTGAGGGCGAGTGTGGAGCCATGGCGTGCTCGGATCCTTTGGCGCTGCTGAAGCTGGTGGTTGGACGCAGCAGGAGGATGCAGGAAAAGATGCTGTGCCAGCTGGCAGGCACAGGAGTGTCAGCATGTGAACAATGCAGTACAGCAGCTTAAGGAGAGGTTGGTGTGAAGCTAATACTGTATATGTGATTGTTTCGCCCCTGTGTGGTGGTGTCAGGTCATTGCTGATCTGGAGGAGGAGAAGAGAAAGCACGCTGAAGATACAGCAGAAGGAGATGACCTCACGTACCTTCTCGAGAAGGAGAGAGAGAGCGCCTCCTACAGCAGGTACAAAAAACTGCACCTTTCTGAGAGGAATTAAACACCTCTGGTGATTGTTTCTAAACACTTAATAAGAGCTCCTTTTAAACATAAAATGACCTATAATATGAAAATGAAAGGGTTTTCAAAGATACCTCTGACAGTTATCAATAATAACATTTAGGAAGTAAAATGAGAAATTAGGTCTCTACGTTTCAGTACGTTTAGACCCAAGAAGCTATAGTACACTGTTTCTCATGAATTTTAACAGCCCATGAAAACTGACAGTTTTGCTTAACTGACATGAACCAAACATACAATTTATGCAACATTCTCATGTGTTTGTCTACAAAAATTAGCTTGACCCTTTTCCAGCGGTTCCATTAACTTTTTGTATGTTTAGATGGAGTTTGAGAAGGCAAAGACGTCTCGAATGCAGAAGGAAAACAAATAGTTATGTGCTCAGTTAGAAGATCAGCGTGTCAAGCATAAACATCTCGTGACATCTTGAGTGGAGAATGCAAACGCTCAGCCTCCTGCGCCCGCGAGGAGTACCAACGCACATAGCCTTGAATGCAAGCAAGCAGCCAGGCAGACTCTGAGGGCGGAACTAGAGAAGGAGGAGAAGCGCGCCATGCAGATGGAGGCAAGGAGGAAGGGGCTATCAGCTGAGTTTGACAGCGAACAAGAATACGGAAGAAGAAAGTGTGCTGCAGGGAGCTACAGGAGGAGCTGGAGAGGCTGAGGAGGGAGCTGAGAAGAGGAGCTTTTGAGATGGCTATGGAAAAAGCAGACGAGATGAATGGCCACCATGTTCCTACAGAGAAAAAGCAGAAGACGATCTAGAAAATAAACTGCCAGGAACTAACCAGAGCATATTTACCAATGGGAGCTCCCTGTCAGAACTGACTCCACCCACAGTGTTCAGTTTAAAGTCTTTCATGTTCAATGTAATCAACAGACACGCCAAGTCTGCAAGCTGTGTATCAGGCAGGCATCCACCAGTGCTTCCACGCCACATGTCACAAGTTCCAAGGCACCTCTGATCAAGATACCCAGGTCATCACCTTTCCTTCCCACAGTGCACCTGACTCCTCCAGATGGTGTTTCTTCTAAACACGCAGCCCTCAGCACAGTTTTGTGCTGAGAGATTACCACTCATTGACTCAATCCGCTGTGTTATCACCAGCTGCTAGGTCTCCAACTATTTCCAGAGCTGAAAGAGGAACTGTGCCCCCAATCCCACCCAAGAAGCCAGGCCAGGACATTTGGGCTTTTTAATCAGCACAGAAGATTATAAATGTATCTTGTAATTATCTTTTGTAATTTTTCTGTTATTATATCTCATGGGGGTTTGCACTATATTGTCAAATGCCTGTTGATTATATGTATGATTTAATAGGTTATATTTTTGTATTTTACCACAACCTTCATGAGAAAGTCACTGACAATCTGTTTCCAGCTTCTATAAATTTATATAGATTTATATATTTGTGACAAATATTTCTGTATACATGATTATGTATTTTACTTTTCTCAGTTATCCAGTTAGTACACTGTACTGTATATTTAACAGATTGCATGTGCAAACAATTGTTTTCTCACATAGCAGTTTGTTTTTGTATATTTAAAAATGTTAAAGATTTAGCTTAAAAATTCACTTTCTTTGGGTCATATGTTATGGTTGTTTGTATCACATTGTTTCTGTAATATTCTGTTTATCTTGGATTTTCTTTCCGTGATTATCTATTTGCTGATATAAATGTTTTTCTTTCACAAAACATGTCATTGGAATTTTACCATTTAATTCTTTGTGACAATGTTGGTTATAGGTTTCTGTAGTAAAGAAAGCATATCTGCACTGTCTGAACTTAGCCAGCAAGGGGCATTGTGTGGTAAAGTTACAGTAACATCATCCTCAGACGTTAAGAATAGATGATAGTTTACTGTATTGTGCTGATTATACTGTCAGTAAAAATGATGGCACAATTGATGATGGCACAATTGATGATGGCACAATTGATGATAGCACAATTGATGATGGCACAATTAATGATAGCACAATTGATGATGGCACAATTGATGATGGCACAATTGATGATGGCACAATTGATGATAGCACAATTGATGATGGCACAATTGATGATGGCACAATTGATGATAGCACAATTGATGATGGCACAATTGATGATGGCACAATTGATGATGGCACAATTGATGATGGCACAATTGATGATGGCACAACTGACCACATACAATGAGGCATTCCTTGCTGTCTAGTAATGAGTGCTATGGTAAAACTTGCTTAGAGCAAAGCGTGTGAAAAATGTGTGTGTGTCTCAGGCTACCATATGAGACTAACAAGAGCAGAGATCACAGCTTAACTAGTTTAACTAACCAGGAGACGTAATATAGAGAACCCGTGACCTCAGTATAGAGAAAGAACATTCTGACCCCAAAATGTGTGAAGTGAAGAGTAAAGTAAATGTATTTTACTGATAGCCAGACAATGTAATTCAAACATGAAGTTCAATCATTTATGCCCTTCAGTTTATAAGATTATATTAACAGATGTTATGAGTAGAGTAACGTGGACATGATCACTGAGTTACATGTAAAGGTAAAGAAGTTACATGTAAAGAAGTTCCTCCTCCTGCTTCATACTGAACCGTGCAGAACAAAAGCAGACGAACGGAGACGTGCTTCTGCTTTCTCTTCTCAGTAACCGAGGATCTGACGTGGAGGATTGTGAATGATGGATCATCTCTGAAGACAACTTCTGCGGTTCTGCTTATGTAACTTAAGTTTTGTTATTATTCTTTCTTATTCACAAAGTGATTTAACTGTGAAACATGCGCGCGTCTGATGGATGCGCATCAGTGGAACATCAGCGGAGCGTCGCGAGGAAACGCGCGCGTCAAGGCACCGCGCGCGGGATTTGCCTTCCCTTTATCTTCCTGCTGCTCGTGTCGACGCCACGCGTGGACGCGTCGTGGTGGTATGTGTGTTAAATTCTCTATAAATTCAACTCTGTTGAGTCGATGAAGCCCCGCTGTAATAATAATAACTAATAATAATAACTGCAGTTAAACCAGCAGTCTGATAGTTTACGTCACGTGACGGAATAAAGCCCACGTTAGTTTCATAGGATACAACACTAAATTACAACTTTTAAAGTTAAATTAATTGAATCACGTAAACATTCAGGTTGGATTCAATTTGGCGAGACTAGTTAGTCTTTTGAAGCCCAGTACTGTTAATTAAATACGGTTTCTAGTCCTTATGAACGCAGATAATGAAGAGTACAGTTCAGTTTGAGCCAGAAGCTCCTGTATTCACACCGCTTCCAGTGCATGTCAATGTGAACACCTGTGTGATGTCATTCAGGACTGATGGAGGAAACAGTCATAACTACGTTTGTGCTTGATAATAGGTCAACATGTTTGTTTTCACAGGTACATCGGTGTGTTAGGCACTCGGGTCATATGTGACAACACTCCAGGACTAGTAAACAGACAGAGGCAGCTGTGCCAGCGACACCCTGACCTCATGCAGTCCATCGGAGAAGGAACTAAAGAGTGGATCCAGGAATGCCAGCACCAGTTCCGAGACCATCGCTGGAACTGCAGCACACTGGAACGAGACCACACTGTGTTTGGCCGTGTCATGCTGCACAGTCAGTGTTTGCTCTGCATATTATATAAATGATCTGTTCCCAAATGTGTGTGTTCCAATCTACAGAGTTAACCTAAACATATGGATAAATATAGAGATATAGAAATTATAGACAGACAGAATGAAAAACAGACAGATAGATTGTTTTTGGAACTGTTTGAGAGTCTTGCTGGGATAAAATGAATCATCAGCTTGTGGAGTCCATGATGGTTGGAGGGGAACGTTACCAAATGCCCATAATGAATCTGTTATGCTGATAATGTAAATTGTACCATTTTAAACTAAACTGGACCCCACTGTATATTGTCTGGTGGTGGGAAGAAGGACTCTGAAGGTTTCGACTTCCCGAGAACAGGCAAAAGTCTGACAGTGAGGGAATATTCTCCAGATACAAGTGGCTAGTCAGAGGCGTTCACTACAGGCTGATGTATAAACAGTAATCTGAGATGTAAATATTTGTGCAGATGACTCTGGCGGACAGACAAAGCTGAACTTTTTGACATATCACTCTCTGTTCTGGCTCAGTAAGTGAGGAAAGTGAGGCAAACGGGTCATTTTTAGGTACTTGGCTATAAGTGCAACAGACCAAAGAAAGTAAAGGTGAAGCAGTAACAGAATCTGCTGAAAGCTGGAGAGCTCTGAGGTGGAGGGTTTGAATCTGAGGATAACGTTAGAGGGAGCTGATATAACAAAAGCACTGAGGGTGTAGCACCATGGTAAGAGCTTTGTCCCTGATAAGTGTTCTGTTAAACAAAGGAAAATGTGTTTATAGGATACTTTCTGTTATCACAGTTTAATGTGGATAAACGATAGAACTGTAACTAAGATGTGTTGGTTGATTTAAGACAGCATAAAAACGGCATATAAAATCCATGTCTGAGTAAAACAGGATATTCAATGAAAATTAAACCTGTAAAACATAAAAATCATTTTAAAGCACTCTTATAGAAATGTTTTGCCGTTTGATACATTGCTAGCATGCTAACATCTACTTTTCTTTGCTTTGTCAGGTAGTCGGGAGGCAGCCTTCGTTTATGCAATTTCCTCCGCGGGTGTCGTTCACGCCATCACCAGGGTGTGCAGTCAAGGGGTGCTTAAGATCTGCAGCTGCGACACTCAGAGGAGAGGCCGGGCGAATGACAAAGAGGGCGACTTTGACTGGGGCGGCTGCAGTGACAATATCAACTATGGTATCAAGTTTGCGAAGGCTTTTGTGGATGCCAGAGAGCGGACGGTTAAAGATGCCAGAGCACTGATGAATCTACACAACAACCGCTGTGGTAGAATAGTGAGCATGGATTATAAATGTTACATGTTTTTCTCATTAAATGGTATGATGAATTCAATTTTGTTTCCTGTGTTGACACACTTCCTGTTGAAACAGGAAGTTAGGGTAAAACATTTTGGGGTAAGACAAAGGTTTGTCCTCTGTTTTAAATAGCCATTACCTTTTAATACATGCCATAGATCGGACAAAACCATTTTTTGGCTATTTGATATTTTGAGTCAAGACGGAGGTATTTGGGGAATTTTATAGGACAAAAATGAATATTGACATACTTTTGTTTGTGCTTTTCCTCAGGCAGTGAAGCGCTTTATGAAGACCGAGTGTAAGTGTCATGGAGTCAGCGGCTCATGCGCTGTCAGGACGTGCTGGCTGACCGTGTCAGATTTCAGAAAAACAGGGGACTACTTGAGGAGAAAGTACAACACAGCTGTGGAAGTCACGATGAATCAGGACGGTACGGGGTTCATGGTCACCAATCGATTTTTGAAGAGAACTACCAAGAATGATCTCGTGTACATTGAGAACTCTCCAGACTATTGCATGATGGACCGATCAGCAGGTGAGCAATGAAGATAACAAAAATACATAAACACATAAAATCTGTAAAGAACATTGTCAGATCATAATTCACCCCAAAATCAAAAGAAATAATAAAGCAAAAAGCCTGTTATGAGACTTTTTGAATAACGCTAAAAACAAAATTTCATTAATTTTACTGTCATATGACAAAATGATATATAAATTTCAAAGTTCGCACACTGTACTGTTAGAATTTGTTGCATTTCCTATTGATAAAAAAAATCATTTCAGTTAATTTTTTGTAACAGTGTAATATTTTTGTCTCAGTAATGAAAACCTAATGAGAATCATTAAGAATAATCACAAAAATTAAAACATTTATCAAAAAGTGAATTGTTTTGAAGGTGGTACTGTATTGAGAATTGGGGAGGGAAATCTGTTCCTCCCCAATGTAATTCTCATGAAAATAACGTCACAATGCAAACAAATCTGAAATTAGGTTCTGCAAAAGAACTTCATGTTCTTTATTTTTGAAATTCATCCAGCTGCCCCTTGTTGGTTACTGACTAACAACTAACCCTTAGACCACTAACTACTGGCCATTAAAAACCACAGAAGAATTGCCCTCTGGACACATTCTGTGTCAGTAACTGCTGCCCAGATTCCTCACTCAGCTATGATTTTATGGCAGAAATGATTGATTACAGTTGTGGTGCTTTTTATGCTTTTTTGTGAGCAACATTTACAGATCCGAAATCAGAAGACTGTAATCTGTATGAAGATGTGAACAGATTTTGTTACAATTCAAAAACTTTAAATTCCCCTTCCTGGAAAATGGAGGACTTAATTTATCCTACAATCCTTTGCTTGATCTTGATTTCAGGATCTCTGGGTACTGCCGGAAGGGTTTGTAACAAGTCCTCCAGAGGGATGGATGGCTGTGAGGTCATGTGCTGTGGGCGTGGCTATGACACCACTCGTGTAAAGCGCATGACCAAATGTGACTGCAAGTTCAAATGGTGCTGCGCTGTTGAATGCGTGGACTGCGAGGAAACTGTGGACGTTCATACCTGTAAACCACATAAGAAATCCCATTGGCTTGATTTGACTTGACTGACATACTGACGTAACCATGACCAATCAGCAGCTACTGGTGTTTTTTCTCAGGTGTTTTGGAAGTGAGCCAGTGCATTGTGGGATGTGTAGTTTATGACTATAACATTCTGCTCTCCACTTGCTGAACTTTATTTGCCCTCAACAATGTAAGCACAGGGATGAAGCAGTTCTCAAAGGCCAGTCTTGTAGTCTGGGGTCTCTGTTGAATTAACTGTGGTCTGGAAACACCTTTTACTGTTAATATGTGTGCCTATGTATATAAAAATATGTTTATGGACATTGATGAATACATTGACGTGGATTTGACAGAAATTTGGGAAAGCAGCATACAGCATCAATTCTAACTTCACAAAAAATACAAAAATTTATATATATATATATATATATATATATATATATATATATTAAAAAATATACATATTTGGTTTGATTAAACAATGTGTTATGTTGACATTCCTAAGAACATAACAACTAACTGTTGAGGTACTCGGGATACTCAGCAAAGCCACTATTTACTCACGTCTGGCACTTGGTGAGTGTTAATTTTAGACTCTGCAAATAAATCTGATCTCAGTTCATTCTAAAGATCAAAATTGCAGTTGCTGAATCATTTTGTAAAACAAAGGGGCTTATAGCCATTTAACTTGATTTGTTCTCACCACCTTTTGTTTCAATTCTTGTTTTAAAGTCCCCAGGGACACCAACTGCTCTCCACTGATGTTTTATTCTCAGCATTCTGTCCAAAAGATACATTTTTCCAATAGTGGAATCTCAGAAATTTCCCACAGTCGGTCTGATTGTGTTTTCACCTCACACCTCACAACGTGTCAGAGTTTGTTTTAGACTTTGTAAAATGACCCCCTTTAGCAGCATATACCACTGCTGTGTGGTCAGTGTTGAAATGTATGTATGTTTCTAACCAGAATGGCTGAACATTTTAGGCAGAGCACTGGTCTGTGGAAGGTGATGAAAACATTCATAAAGTTTTGGGCGGGGTGTAACGTTAACAGTCTCTATTGACAGGACATTGTGTATATTCATCCAGTCCTGATTATGTCCTCAAAAGCCTGATGTGTGTGTGGTCCTTTCTACATTCAGAGATAATGATGTTGTTATGTTGAAAAGCATCCAGCTGTTTCAGCTCTAGTTATAAGTGAGATATAACAGTTGGGTCTCTTTTTATTTGATTCATGATATTCTGGACCACAATATGACAGACTTGAGCTTTTTTGGCCACCCAGAGCTGCATGCTGGTAACCACTCAAAATACCATAGCAACCTCACAGGAATGCCCTGGCAACCCATTAGGATTGTGGAAGGGGGTCCAAGCTCCACTCTAATCTTATGTTTAATTATCACAAATCTATATGAATCATATTGCTTATGCATTTGGAATTGCATCCATATATACTCTTGCACATACGCTGGTAACAATGCATTTCCCACTGAAGAGCTGTGAGTCTACAGATCCAAAGCAAGCGTTTGCTCCTGAGGCAGATTTATAGGGGAGTTAGATGATATATATATACGTTATCTGGGGATGAGCGTGGCTGGACTCTCAGGGATGAATGAGTGGAAGTGTTAACACGCCTGCTGTCAGACAGATTTGCAGGCATGGGATTAACACATAAAAACTTATCTTGTGAGTCAGCTAGCAAGAATGTATCTTCTTCCATGTTTTCAGCACAAAACTGAAGCACCTCAGCAGTGCTTAAGGAGGATCAGAAGACTAAAGTGTAGGACAGATTGAGAAGATCAAAGGCTGAGGGACGCGACATTTAACAGCAGAAATCATGGATCAGGTCCTCTGTGCCTTTTCCTTTGTATGTTTCTTTTAAACAACAAACTTGCTTCAAATATGAAGCCCTTTTTTGTAGTGACTTTGTGTAACATGTAAGTGGCTTTTTCAAGTGCAAAGGTTGCCACTGTTATGATTTATGTCCCTAGAAATTTCTACACCAGCTGAAAATTCTAAGACTGATAGCTTAGAAAAGTAATACCACACCTTACCTTAAGAAGCCCTGCGATGTGAAGTATTACTCACCTCTCCACCTCTAAGACATGCATGTTGATGCTGTAACAGATATGGCATTTATTTCAGACAGCCAAGACTTGTACAGGATGAGTTTGGTTGAAACAGTTGTTCTCACTTGGTTTTGTTACTTTGTGGCTTAAGCCGGCACTAAAGTGCCAACCTGAGCAAATCCCAACCCCACTGAGATAAAGAAATCCAGCTAAGACAACCCCAAATATTAAATCCATCTGCTGGTGTTGTTAAAACTGCTGTTAAAAAAGCATTTGTTTGTAAACTCACCACTGAATAAATATTTTCTTGAAGTTTGTTGCACTTTTTTAGCTCGCAAACCTTTGTCCTTTCTTTGTATTCAATGTTATCATACGCCACACTGGATACATTATACAACAGTTATTCAGCGTAGCCTTCAGTGGCAAAAAAAAGCAGCTGGTGGGAAGACCTTTGATGACTGACACTATGCATTCATCTCCTGTAGCTGCGAACAGCTGCGTTTGTGTCAGACATGTTGCGAGACATGTTGCGGGTAAGAGCTGCACTTTAAACAAAGGGGACAGGAAGCTGTGACATACTTCGGTTTTACACATGATCTAGTACAGACTTACAGGCTTTGCAGATTATAATTTATATAGTTAATGAGAGTGATTTTCTGTTTACAAGAGTTTCCTGTAATGTGAAACTTAGTATTTATGGAATCTACAAATTGTGGTCATCCAGAATAGTGTGGTACAGTTTTGTCTGCTAGTCTTGGCTGTTTAAAATGAAAAGGAATCATGGATCCAGACCACACAGAGTAGATTAGTTTGTTTACTACTTAGTGATGTTAAACATTTACAGTGACAATGTGGACAAAACCAAAAGATTGAAATCATTAAAAAAAAAACTATTTACTCCTTACAAAATATACAAACTACAGCAGCAATCTGATCTGTAGAAATGTTGTTATCGAGGACAAATGTAACAAATATGACGTGAACATCAAGTCAAGTCGAGTTTGTCATTTCAACCAAATACAAGTACATAGTGAAACGAAACAACGTTTCTCCAGGATCAAGGTGCTACATAAACACAGAACTACACAGAACAATGGACATAGTAAAGGCAGACAATGGACATAGTAAGTCTCAGTGCAGCGCCGACCAGCACACAGTTCTGTTCCAGAGTGATCCTGGTGAAATAAAGATGTGTGTTAACACAAGTGTTAAAACATCTATGTACAGTTTAAGTATTTAGCAACCAAAAGTATTTGGCAGCAGCAAATAGTATTTAACGTGACAAAAAATTGCAGGGTGGAGGATAAACCGTTGTGTGTGTATGGGTGTGTGCTTTCCTTCAGATCCAGTTCTATGTATTGAGGAGTCTGATAGCCTGGTCGTGAGGGCCCGAATGCTTAAAGAGGGTAAAGAGTGTGAGAGAGGTGTGTGGGGTCATCCACAATGCTGGTGGCTTTGCGGATGCAGCTTGAGGTGTAGATGTCTGTGTTGGAGGGAAGAGAGACCCCGATGATCTTCTCAGCTGTTCTCACTATCCGCTGAAGGGTCTTGCGGTCTGAGACCAGGCAGTGATGCAGCTGCACAGGATGCTCTCGATAAACATAATCAAAATGAGAAAATTTCATCAAAATCTAACTAAATCGAACAACCTTATGTAACTGTACTGTACTGGTACATGTCATGTAGCATGATAAATATATGTAAGTATGATAAATATTGATTTTTCAGTCTCTGACTCACTTTCACTGTATTTTTTTTGATGAAATTTGTTTTTTAATAATAATCTCCTTCCCCATCACCAGCTTCTGTTTTCATCTTTGCATTCATTAAGTGTCACAATGTCTCACTGCTAACATCTCAAGACATCTAACATCCCTTAACATGATCTTCTGAGATGCACTGACTGCTATAGAGGTCATCGTTTACTTCTTTAGAGTACATGTCAATGCTTTAACCTAGTGATATCACTATGGCAACATGCCCTGCAGCCATGGCAAGCATATGTGAGATTAAAACCAGTCACGGCATAGATCTTGTGGGATGGGCTTTATAGTGTTCATAATACCATTCCTGAAACACTGTGCTGTGCTTGTGTATTTTAACAATGTCAAATGTCACAACTGGCAGTCCAAATGTTTTAATGGTGAGTAGAGCTTCAGGCATCATACTCATGATTTACATGTTCAGTAGTGTTTCTGAGTGTGTGTGTGAGATTGTGTTCCTCAGACATCTGTCAGATGATGTCACAGGCAGAAGGGCATAAAACTCCAGTGGTGTGAAGAAGGTGTAGAGAGAAAGAGAGAGACAATCAGAATATACTAAATATAAATTAATCTTCTTTTTCATGAGAGCTATTATATAATTAAAAATAATTTAGGAAGCAGTTATATTCAAACATGAATATTTATTATAACATAAGCAAAACAAGCAGTTAAACAATAGATTTTAAGATTTGTTCATTTAAAATGGTTGTAATTTAAAAAGGTGTTGCTAGGCTTTTGGTGAGGGGTTCTGAGTGGTTTCCAGGGTATAACTAGACAGTTTCCCATTGTCCAAGTCTGGAATGTTTTGATCTGTAGGTATGAGTGTGACAGACACATGATAGTTTTTGGATAGTTTTGAAGCACCAGTAATAACAGATAACAGCATACAAATTTCTGTGTTGAAATATAAGCTAGTATTTTTAATGATGAGGATAAAGTTTTGGACAAATAAAGCAGAATATTTTAGAGGTTCAGTTTCTCATCACTGGTGAAGTTTTTATCGGACTGTACAGTAATTACAACCTTGCAAACCAACAAGCTTTAAGTTACAGGGGTATCAGTTTTTTGGTCTAGATGTTTTTCTAGAGCCCTAAACCGAGCTGTGATCATGAGTGATTTGAATTTTGGACTGTTTGGGTTGTGATTTATTGGTAACTCTTGACCAAATGGAGTCCATGTAGAGTCCACTAAAACCTAAAGAAACTATAAAGATAAAAGTATGGGTTTTAACTAATGCAACAGTGACAGGCACTCCCTGCCAGTTTCATTGGCTAGCCAGAATGTCTGAGCTGAGATGTCAGAAAGACTTTTAAAAACCTGAAGTGCTAGATGTAAGTGACATAGTTTGTCTTTCTGGGATATTACGTGAAGTTCATGACAGACACAAACAAAACCATTCTGAATGGCAACCAGTTCAACAGCTTTAAATCTGGTGTAAGCATGCCGTCAAAAACAGTTAAATACAAGAAATCAAAGGCAGATGTAACTTTCACCTTAAATACTGCTTAAGGAAATCTACTTCTCCTTCACTTAGCAAACACAACTCAATCTTTCTTAATATAAAATAAACTCAAGTTTGAATAGTTTCTGTTTTGAGAACTGACACTTCATTCAAAAATAAACGGCATCACCTCCTGGCCAGAATAACACAATCCCTACATCTACACTACTGAGCGCAGGGTTCAAATCTGAGCATCCAAGCATTTTAAAATAAATCATGTCAAATACAGCGGCCAACAGGTTGATTTTCACGACTGCCCAGCGTTTGGTCCTGGTGTGAGTCTCACATTTGGAACGTGTGGGTTGAATTCTGGGTATGGCCTCCACAGTGTTCATCTCTGCTGTACTCTGCTGTACTGAAGCCTCGTCTTGATGCTGTTTCAGATGAAAATCTGAGACATCACACAATCAAAACATCCCTCAACTGTCATCTGTGCTATTAAACGTCTGATATGACAGAAAGAGATGGGCGGGTTTAGACACGACTGCATATTTCCCAGCATGCGACAGATTCACTGGCTCTTAGTAAGGATATAGGCACACAGATACATAAATAGACAAACAAACAGACAGAGACATTAATGCTGTTAGAATTTGTATATGTAAACACAATTTTCTGTGTAGAATAAGATATGGTATATCTTTTAAGTTCGTACTTGAAACAGAGATCTTGAGCTGTGACTATAACCTGGTGTATGAAATATTTCACTATGGTGTAAAATGTCTCTAGTTTTAGAAATAACAGTCATAACACAATAACAACTAAATCATGACCAAATACCAGACTTCATAACACCTTGAAATATAGTAAAAATCCTAACCAAATCAAATTCAATATTTATACCTTTCACTTTAAGTATAAAGATATAATAATTAAAATGGTAAAAAGGAAAATGAAGTCAGCTTGGTGCAAATTATTTATTCCTCTGGTTTCATATTTGTTCTTACACTGTGTAAAATATAGTTCGCAATAAAAGCTTGAGTAGGAGGCTTTGACGGGTAACAGAAATTTTGTGTAATGGCATACAGTATACCATATATATATATATACCATTCTTAGACACCAGAGCATGACAGTAACCTGAAATGACTTTGTATGAACACGATGCTCACACACGAACCTGTATGTGATCGATTGCCAAAACACTGAAAAACAATGGCACCCAATTCTTACAGTGAAAAACATTTGAAGTGTGGAGACGATTCTTTACAATTGATGGGCCAGCCTGAAAACTTTAATGGGCCACATAACTGTACAGAATTATGACTCAACATGAAGCAGAATAAACCGACTCAATTGATCATTAGAAGTGCAGCTGCAGCGCAGCAGGAACTTGTTCAGTGTGAGTGTGTACGTGATGTCACAGGGTCAGTATGTGACGCTGTACACTGGTGTCATGGGAGGTATTTGTTCAACAGCAAAAAAACTTTGCTAAACCCATTAAAATGCACTTGCAGGCCTCCTACAATACAGAAGAGGCAGTTTCTTCCACTGAGGTCAAACCGTGGCTTTATAAAACAACAACAAAAATAAGGACAGACACATTTTTAGCCCACTTCTTGAAGGGCTCTTCTTCTCAGCCCTGCCTGTAGGTCTGGGTTCGGGTGTGGATATGGGCCCCTCATTGCTTGTCTCTTTGCTTGAAACGCGAGCAGTAGCAAAGGCATGCCGTGTGTCTAAGCGTTTTGCATCTCTTTGCCGATCTTGTAACTGAGGATCTTGTTCCAGTCAATTTTGGTACGAGTGACAGGAAGTTGTCGGCGTAAGGCCTTGAAGGTTGTGTCTGACATCGTCTGGTAGTTTTCGCTGATGGCCGTCTAGAAAAGAAGCGGAAGAGAAAAACTCACCGCACAGCTCTTTGCACATTAAGAATATAATTGTACAAGTCATATTTAGGCAAGAAGGTAGAAGAGGCAATGCTGTAAATATAGTCATGGAAGAAGAGCAAACCAATCAAAATCAATCTGGAAACAAACCTGGTATTCATTCTCGGCATTTTCTATGATTTTGATGAACTCCTTGGCAGTCTGTATCTCATTCTGTTTAAAACAGTCAAAGCAAAAAGACAGAATAAATAAGGGCCATCTAAAAATAACAGAATATTTTAATACTTTGTAAAGTTCTGTATAGTCAATTTTAGGTTGATACAGACAGCAGAGAGAATGGCACGCAAATGTTACTGTAAAACCTGTAAAACCAACTTTCAGAAGTTGTAGTGATGCTTTTCCCACAAACAAACATGTTGGTTATATAATTTTCAGGTTTTAAATTTTTTACAAATTTAAAGCATTATCATATTGCTTTAAAGCATTATCCCATTACAAGTTCATTACAAATGTCATTAACAGGCCAGTCTGTTCCTTCAGCTGCTTGAACCTTCGACTTCCTGTTAAGCGTAAAGAGTTTAACTTACAGAAATGATCAAAGACTCCTGCACATCCTTATGGCTGACCAGCTGGACGTTTCCATCTTCATAGTAATGAACCTGAATCTTCAGCACACCAACCACCTGAGCGGTTGGCTGAGAAATAGAGAACTTCCATTCAGACCTCCAGCGACCGTTCCTGTGGGCAGAGACATGAAAGATCAGAGGACCATAAGAACAATACTGAGGCTGTACTAACAATACACAAACAGTTATGCAGGTCAAGATACAGATACAGGCCAACCGCTACAGGCCAACCGCTACAGGCCAACCGCTACAGGCCAACCGCTACAGGCCAAGGCTGAGGTCTTCCAAAGTTTACATACTGAAAAGGTGAAGATGTGAGGGAATACATCAATGAAAAAATTACCAGAAATTCTTGGGCTGGAATTGATGACCCTCGATACAGGCGATGATGGTCTGTTGTCCATCAATGGTTTTCCCATAAACCTGAAGACAAAGCACGTATCTGTCAGAAATCCACAAATTCAAATGACAGTGTAGTTTTCATTTTTGAGCTCACGGGAGCCAGTGAACTCACAGTGCACACTCCGCTGGGGTAGTGGTCTTTAACATATGCTTTCAGAGCATCATCACAAGCGTCTCTCCAGGGCCTGAGGGCCGTCTCGCCCTCGTACAGTTGAGGATCGCTCGTCTCTTTTCTCAGGTGGTCATACCTGAACGACAGTTTCTTTCGAGGGTCAAAAAACCGACCATGGCCGAGATCTCCATGTTCTGTGATCAACACCTGCAGTTTGAAGGCAGTGTGAGCTCAGCTGCTGCTAATTCATTGATAATGAGGCTCAAATGAAAACAAACTGAAAAACCGGCATTCAGGCATGTACACTAAAGTAACACCCTAAATATACAAACTCTGTTACTGTTTACCTTGCATGCTACTCCAAACCTGTTACATTCATTTTAATGTGGAAGACAAAATTTTAAAGAATGTGGAAGGACTTTTTTTAAATATAAGAAAAGCAAAAGGTGATTGAAGCTGACAGTCACTAACACCTCTTGGGTGAGTAAATTTATTTTTGGGCATGCTGTCTCTTTAACATGTTAATCACCTGATCCTCATGTCCATCAAGTTTAGCAGGTGTGAACTGATCCATGTTGTACTGGGCAAAGGCACTGTTAATAATCAGAACATGTTTAGTCTTTGTCAAATACAATTCATATTTACGCATTCTGATTGCAAGGAGACAGGCAGTACAGTAACTCAATATGAAATCATGTACTGTAATAAATAGTTACTTACTGTGCCGCCCCTTCCCTGAGCAAATTGTCATTATTAAGCAGTAGCCGCACATCTGAAACCAGAGTAAAGATGTTATGTGATACACTGCAAATGTTAGTCACAAAGAGTGAAACATGTAGTACACTACACTAGTAGCTAGTGTCTGGAGGTTTATTCATTTAAAAAGAATGAAGCGTAGAATGTATCAGGTGTAATTTGTTTTTGATGTCTGCATCTTTGTCGCACGAGCGTCCCACCATTAAAGACCTCGTTGAATTCTCCAGGGGGAGCGTGAATAACAAAATTTGCAGCAATGCGGACCTGTGTAAAAACAGAGGTTAAATAAGTGGGTTAAACATTCCTCCTGGTTCCTGGTTTGTGCACAGCACATATAAATGACTTTTATAAGGCACAACCTTTGCGACTTCATTTGAACCCTCACACATTTAAGTGTTTAAAGATGCCAGACAACACAGAGCAGTGAAAGGAAGGCACACTCTCCCTCCTCCAACACAAGCTTGGTCATTTAGTTTGGTATCACAGTGAGTGAAATGTATATTTGTATGGCGTGGAAGAATACATATCAATGTATTTTCAATCACAACGGTTTAGCGCTGCATGCATGCATGAAAATACAGAACTAGTACACTGCACACTTATTCCAGTAACAGCAGGCCGGGGCTGAGTTCTCACACCTTTATTTACAGAAGGAAGGAAACTGTCGTTTTTGAGTCACATTTGCACAACACTGAGACTTTATGATGAACAGACAGATTACAGGCTCTCTGTTGTCTCATAAGAGGACTGTATCAATAATCACTTACAATAACACTCATGACAGAGAACTGAAAAACAACTTCATCCTGTTTAGTTTTCTTGTAGCATAGAAAATGTGTACCCTGAAGTGCAGGACAGTTTAGACAACGCGCTGCTCTGTCTGACCAGCTGCTGGTCAATGATCTTCGATCATTTAATAATCTTCGATCATTTAATAATCTGTGGGATCCGTAATGTTTCTCAGACGCTTCTTTGCTCCGTCGACTGGCCTGAACAATACTCCCCACAGGGCTTGTCAGCGGCGGAGGGGGGAGACCCCGCACTGGAACAGCCCGTGTGATCGCGGTGGCTGAGCTACAGAGGGAGGGGGGAGACACGGGAAGAGCCGCTCGCGTGTAAGAGCATGCAGAAAGAGGGCAGGTCATCACACTCAGCTGAGAACGCAGATCTGAGCTTTACCCTCCGTTTAAATGAAGCTCCTTCTCATATCATACATCCAGCGCGAAATAAACGAGACCTGTCATAATTCACCTGACGACGGAAAGTTGATAAGCCCAACTACATATACGAAGATCACAAAAACAGACTAGTTAACTTCATACTTCCGAGCAATCAAAAGCACTAAACTTACATTTAACTCAATTATACTGGCAATGCTAAAGGAAACGGCATTATTTAAACAAGGGAAATTCGAGTAGAATTGTGATCAATAGGTAAAAGTCATAATAATCGGTAATAAGAGACAAATAACACGATCTGCTGAGTGTGGTCATTGATATGACGAGTATCGGTATCAGTTATTAGCTCGCTAGCTGCCTCAGCGCGGATCTTACACAATTTAAAACATACGGTTTACCTGATCATTAGCCCACACAGTTTAGCACACGGAAAACAGTTGATATATGTAGATAACAGACGAGGAAAGATAAATCAGGAAGTTTAAATGAATAATCACATACCTTCTCCTCAGCGCTTATCTGTTCCTCGAAGTCCGCCATCTTGGACCTGCCCTGTCAAACTGCATGACGGGAGAACATCATCAACGTGACACACTTCAGAATTACACGTCCATTTATTTTGTACCAGACTGCATTTCTTTGTATTTTGTTTGTGCTTTGTGTGCCACATCAACTTTTTATTACACACTCTTTTTGTTATAATGTTTAAAGTGTTTATTTTAAAATAGATTCGTTTGTATAGATTTAATATTTAATGTACTACAAGTGCTTTTCTATATCGTTTTCAATCCAATGTTTGAATCTTCATTGTATATGTATATCAATCGCTCTGCCTACAAAACAAACGTTAAGCCAGTTTGGTTGTGCACAGGTTTCTATGATCGTTCACAAACAAACGACGCCTAATTTCTATAAATTTGGTTTATTAATCCGCATTACGTTTCAATTAAATAGTTCTTTCCATATAATTAACTATCAAGGAAAGTGTCACTCCTCCACTCTAACGTGACGCTCAAAATGTTTAGGAAGCGTTGCAAAAGAGATCAGAATTTCCTACATATATAATTTTAGTTACAAATTCATCTCAATTCAAGTTTCTTCTAAATATTATATGTATACAATCGGCCGACTTACCATGACATTTCAGATGTCTACGGAGTTGGTAAGAATTCAGGAAGTCGATTAATTGAATTAGTAACAAAATAATTCAGGCGCCTTTCGTTTAGTGTCCAGTGCAGTAATTTGTTGACGTTCCCATTGTTAGAGTTCATCGTCTGTGAACTGGACAGTTTCGATTCCGGAATCCACTAGACGAGAAAACATCCCGGACGAACATCACTTACAAGCCTACAACCAGCAGAGCCATGTTCTCTCTCAGGACATCATACGAAACAGGACTGGATTTTCTGGCGTTTTTGGGGGAGAGGAGGTCGAAGAGAGACAAAAACGAGCTTCGGGATATTTACAATTTAGAGTTCAAAAGGTGTGTGTGTGTGTGTGTGTGTGTGTGTGTGTGTGTGTGTGTGTGTGTGTGTGTGTGTGTGTGTGTGTGTGTGTGTGTGTGTGTGTGTGTGTGTGTGTGTGTCTGTGTCTGTGTGTGTGTTGTGTGTGTGTGTCTGTGTCTGTGTCTGTGTGTGTGTGTGTGTGTGAGAGAGAGAGTCTGTGTGTGTGTCTGTGTGTGTGTGTGTGTGTGTGAGTGTGTGTGTGTGTGTGTGTGTGAGTGTGTGAGTGTGTGTGTGTGTGTGTGTGTGTGTGTGTGTGTGTGTGTGAGAGAGAGAGTGTGTGTGTGTGTGTCTGTGTCTGTCTGTCTGTCTGTGTGTGTGTGTGTGAGAGAGAGAGAGAGAGTGTGTGTGTGTGTCTGTGTGTGTGTGTCTGTGTGTGTGTGTGTGTGTGTGTCTGTGCTGTGTGTGTGTGTCTGTGTGTGTGTGTGTGAGAGAGAGAGAGTCTGTGTGTTTGTCTGTGTGTGTCTCTGTGTGTGTGTGTGTGTGTGTTGTTTGTTGTGTGTGTGTGTGTGTGAGAGAGAGAGTCTGTGTGTGTGTGTCTGTGCCTGTGTGTATGTGTGTGTGTGTGTGTCTGTGTGTGAGAGAGAGAGAGTGTGTCTGTGTGTCTGTGTCTGTGTGTCTGTGTTTGTGTCTGTGTGTGTGTGTGTGTGTGTGTGTGTCTGTGTGTGTGTGTGTGTGTGTGTGTGTGTGTGTGTGTGTCTGTGTGTGTGTGTGAGAGAGAGAGAGAGAGAGTCTGTGTGTGTGTGTCTGTGCCTTTGTGTGTGTGTGTCTGTGTGTGTGTTGTGTGTGTGTGAGGGAGAGAGTGTGTGTGTCTGTGTGTGTGTCTGTGTGTGTGTCTGTGAGAGAGAGAGTCTGTGTGTGTGTCTGTCTGTGTCTGTCTGTGTCTGTCTGTGTCTGTCTGTGTGTGTCTGTGTGTGTCTGTGTGTCTGTCTGTCTGTGTGTCTGTCTGTGTGTGTGTGTGTGTGTGTGTGTGTGTGTGTGTGAGAGAGAGAGTCTGTGTGTGTGTGTGTGTGTGTGTGTGTGTGTGTGTGTGTAGAGAGAGAGAGAGAGAGAGAGAGAGAGTCTGTGTGTGTCTTGTGTTGTGTCTGTGTGTGTGTCTGTGTGTGTGTCTGTGTCTGTGTGTGTGTGTGTGTATGTGTGTGTGTGTGAGAGAGAGAGAGAGTCTGTGTGTGTGTCTGTGCCTGTGTGTGTCTGTGCCTGTGTGTGTCTGTGCCTGTGTGTGTCTGTGCCTGTGTGTGCCTGTGTGTGTCTGTGCCTGTCTGTGCCTGTCTGTGCCTGTGTGTGTCTGTGTGCCTGTCTGTGTGCCTGTCTGTGTGTCTGTGTGTGTGTCTGTGTGTGTTGTCTGTGTGTGAGAGAGAGAGAGTGTGTGTGTGTGTGTATTTCGCTAACCAGGGCCAGCAGTCACATTTTAGAGATATTAACACACCTTCTTAATGTAATAGTCTTGTTTATCCAGTTTGAATTAAAGTTACATGTCGTTGTTTGTTAATTGCTGTTTTTCAGGAACGGAGGACAAAAGCCCAAGTTTTCGAATGTGATCAGTGCCATGAAAGTGTTTAATAAAGCCAGTACAAGACCCGGGACAGTGATTTTTCATGGGAAACCACAGGTGATATGAAACCCTGATGCTTGTCTCATCATTTTACGCGTCTCTGCATTATTACTCTCTTCCAATGACAGATGCGCGTGTACTACTGCGACCAATGGAAAGCATTCACACACCCGGGAGGTGCAGGTTCGATCCCAGCATCCTCTTCTCCATTGAACCCGGTTCTGACCCCGAAGAAGAAGCTCGCAACGGAAGTCCTTAACAAACTCAGAGAGAAGCGGTGAGTGAAGCTTCTGATTGATCATCTGCTATATATCTCTGCTTATTGTTGAGTCGATATGAAATCAAAATCTTGTGCTGGATGAAAAACAGTGCGCTGCCCTGAACTAATGCCATGACTCGAACCTGTTGTGTCTACATGAGCACTTAAAGGACCAGCGCAATGTTTTAACAGCACTGGTTTTAACACTTCAGAAAATCAGCCTACAGACCAGTTACTAATAAACATATATTTTAATATCCAAAACACTTGTTTACTGCATGTGTGGAAAACGTGACATTCAATCACGCCTGTTTAGTGATGCAATTTCAACATGAGAAAACACTTCTGTGTTTCAGCGCTGAGCTCATCAAAGACAAAGGTGGTGTTGAAATAACCTCTGATCCCACGGCCAGCAATGGCAAGGTCACTTTCAATATGACGGAGCTGGGGAAGCTGTTTGTGGTGAAGTTTCACATGGTGAACCGAGGCCAGAGCTGTGTGTACTTTACCTACTACACAGCGCTGCACAAGATGCGTTGCTTCACTCTGGTGGACGACAGGAGAGTGAACCGCGTTTCCCCTCTTCTCCTCTGTCCAGGTGAGAACATGCTTTTTGTCCTATTGCTACTTATTACTATATTTGTTACTAGTAACCTGTCTTTACTTTCCAGGCGAGAGTTATACTGTAAAAATGCATTACAATGTCCACCATTACGGACACTTTCCAGCCACCATGTATTTTGAGTTCTGCCCAGAGTCAGAGCCCCCAGGTACTGCAAAACCATTCTGTATAGTCCGGGAACTGGAGGCTGTGGTCCAGACCTCGCTAGCTGCAGAGCTAGGCCCAAAGAGCCCTTATAACCCCAAACAGAACAGACGCCTGCGTCCTGAGGACAGGACTGTGGAAGCAGGGGTTCCACCTGAGAGGTTAGTGCGATCTATCTGTCTGTTTTTCTGTCTGTTTGTCAATGAGTCTGTCCGTCTGGTTGTCTGTAGCATCATGTCTGTAAGAAGTGTTGAGAAGATGCTGGGATGTGATGATAAGATGTGTAAAAAGTGATTACTTGTACTGTTTTAATGTACAGATGTTAAAAGGATAGTTCACCCCAAAATAATTTTTCCATCATTTACTATTTATTTCTTATTTTTGATGACTTTATTTCTGTGGAACACAAAAGTAGATATTTTGAGAAATGTCTTGATTACCAACATACTTCAGAATACTTTTGTAACTTCATTGTTTTGTGAACTATCCCTTTAGCACAGTTTGTACGTCTGTGTACTGATGATGATTCAGTCACTTGAATTGGTCCTCTTTCTGTTTTACTTTTAAAGTTTTGTCACACACGCTCTGAAGCTTGTAGTGAAGCTGAATTTTTATAAGTACCCGGTCTACCTAAAAGAGATGGCCAGACACAATCTGGAGGACTCCGAGCGCCTTTCAGCACCAGTAAGACAGCAGCTTCCCAGAGTGAGGCAAGCATGCACACCGCTCCTAAACACATGGACTGATCGCATATGTACTGTCTGTTAAATGTGCTATGCATACATGTAAAAGTACACAAGAAACTGTTTGGACAATGTTTTGATTAGTGGTGCTTGGTCAGGCAATTATCTGTTACTTTTGCTCACAGTTATTGTTGAACATTAAACTTGGACACGTTTCTTGTTTCACACAGACATGAATTATGTCACTTCATGCTACATGTGTAAGAGAGCTGTGCTGTTTACATTTCTATATAATTGGACATGCTTCTGTTTAAACTAACACTGACTTGGGGTCAGGCTCTGACAACCACCCAGAACAACATAGTAACTGCAGTGCAACATGCTAACTGTTCTCCAGAACAATTAAGCATCATGATGGTGAATTTTTCACAGCCATGCATGAAACGTTCCCTTCAGGAAATATTACAAAATCTCATTTTTTAGAAATGTGCTAAAACATTTACCAGTACAATAGCAAACTAACTTGTAACTATGTGAAGGACTTGCATCCTTCACATGTGTACATGCATTTTCCAGTATAATCAGTATAGCTGTGTATGTGTGTGTGTATTGATAGCTGTTTTCTGTACATTCTCAGACGCGTCTTGGAGGCTCAGCTATGCATGAAGAACTATGCTGAGCGCTTTCATCTCCTCCTCTACCTGGAGGAGATACAGATGGAGGTGGACATCAAGAAATATGACCTGTACAGTCAGACCATGACTACAGACAAAACGAACAAGAAACTTCTCATTCTCAAAGTGAGTCTGTTACCATTTTAAGTTCTGAAATCTTCACTATGGCCACGTTCACACTGCAGGTGAATACAGGTGTCACTCCGGATTTGACTTCTTAATTCTGTTCTGTTTACACAAACACAACTTGAAATTCAGTCCAAAATATTTGATCAAAATAAGATTGTGGTGTGTTTGTGATCTCTGTTGATGAAACGGCATAAATAAATGTTTTTTGTAGTTCATATTAATTGACAGTCTTTTGATTACGCTGTTTTCTTCAACTCAGGTACCAGGAGTGGCAGAGAACAGACCTTCTGTGTTGAGAGGAGATCAGCTTAACGTTTGTGTGTCAGGGGACAAGAGTCGGCCCGTCACTGTATATCAGGGCTTTGTCCATCGTGTTGAGCTGGAGAGAGTTAAATTAGGCTTCTGTAAGAAGTAAGAAATACACAGAGTTTAAATTATGAACAGTGTTAAAGATATGGAGCACCTATTAAAAGAAACTACATATGTGGTGTTATTTAGGTAGTTAGTAGGTAGGGTGGTTGGATGGATGTTGGTTAGTTTTAAGTATTAAGGTTAAATAATTATTATTTTTATTTATTATTTTAATTAATTTAATATTAATGCTAGTAAACATTTAGGAGAATCTTCTCCTAACATTTGAAACATTCTCTTCTGTGTCTGAAGACTTCTTCAGAAGTTCCTCCCTAACATGAAGTTTGATGTGGAGTTTAACATCAACCGTTTCCCTGTCAAACTTCAGCACAGAGCGGTGGAGCTCGCTACCCGGCATGGCCTGAGAGATGTTCTGTTCCCTACAGATAACCACATCAGAGAGTTATCACTGCCGCACCTCAGGTGTGCATGAACATGAACATACAAAAAAAACAACAGCAGATATATTTATGAGGGTCTGTGGAGCTTTGCTGCAGATATTTGTGTTTGTCTTTCTGCTTCTGACACACCGGGGCTGTGGTGTTCGTGTGCGGTGTAGGTTTGAGTCTGGCCTGCAACATGCCCCGATCCCACTCTGCCTCTCTCTCTACCCAGTAATTTTCATATCACCCTTCTCTGTAATAGGAAAGCAAACCATCTAAAAGCCTACTGTGCTTGTCCTACAGAATGTTCAACAAAGATCTAGAGAAGAACCCCGAGCAGAAAGCTGCAGTCCAGCATATTTTGTCAGGAACATCCAAACCGGCACCTTACCTGATCTTTGGACCTCCAGGCACAGGCAAAACTGTCACGCTGGTAGAAGCCATTAAACAGGTAACAGCATTGGACATTATGCATATATTCCTGTTTATGGCAGCATTAAACAGTCTATGTGACTTATGTGTGTTTGTTTGTTGTATTAGGTAAATAAGTCTGTTGATGAGGCCCATATCCTCGCCTGTGCGCCATCGAATAGCGCTTGTGATCTCTTGTGTGAGAGGCTATTAGGTTTTGTGGACAGTCATCATCTCTGTCGTCTGTATGCACCCAGTAGAGACCCGCACGCTGTACCAAAGAAACTGTTGGTAAGACAAACACATTGGCTGTGTTTTTCTTAACCAGCCCAAATGTTTGTAATGTACCTTTACTTTGGCTGTCACCCACAGCTAAATCTTAGTCATATCTGAGTCATATCTTTTGACTCTGATGAACTTCTACCTAAAACACCCTAGTAACCACCCAGAATACTATAGCAACCACATTGCAATGCCCTAACAACCATTCAGAACACATTTTACGCAGGCAATATAATATCTCATTTACTTAAATTAAAGCTACAATCTGTATCTTTTGGTGGTTGGTA
Organism: Chromobotia macracanthus; assembly: GCA_036877525.1. Lineage (NCBI taxonomy): Eukaryota > Metazoa > Chordata > Actinopteri > Cypriniformes > Botiidae > Chromobotia > Chromobotia macracanthus. Next base: position 407,459 of record JAZGTH010000062.1, read on the forward strand.
AAAATGAACAAAATATTTGGGCTGTTGGGTCAAATTTTCCAGGAAATGTTAATTTAACTTAATTTGACTTCAACATACATAAATTAACTTGCAATTTTATGTTTCAAACAGAGATGGCAGTAAATAGGCAAAAGTTATGGATTGCAGCTTTAAAAAAATAGTAGGCAGGATATAGTATATACTGCACGATATGCAGTATGCAGTACTCCATTTCTAACACAGTCATACTGTATATAAAACAGAGTGGAGTGAACACATAATAATAAATAACCACTGAATCCATAACAAACATCTGTTTTTGGATCACAACCATGAAGAAAACAAGATTCCTAAACATCTGTTTCCTGCAGAAACACAGTAACTGGAATGAAGCTCAGGATGCGTTCTTCTTACCCTCTGTAGAAGTTTTGATGGACTACAGGGTGGTTGTGGTTACCTTGGTAACCGCAGGAAGGTACAGCAGACTTTTCTTACCATAATTTTGGAGTCTTGGTTACTGTTGTATTCCTGCTACATCATAACTGTCAGGTTACTTTCTGGAGTTCTGCTGGCTGTTTAAATGAATGTGTGTGTGTTTCCTCAGGCTGGTGTCAGGGGGCGTCACTAAAGGTCACTTCACACACATTTTCATAGACGAGGCTGGGCAGGCCGTGGAGCCCGAGTGTGTCATTGGGATTGCAGGTAAATGAATAAGGGTGAGGGGGGGAGTACAAGAACATGTACTGTATTTACTGTATAGTTTAATTTATTAATTCAGTGTAGCATCCCATCACTCCTCCCTCTTGCAGTGCATTGTGGGTAACATCAGTCATTATTATAGTGTGTGCATTGATCTGCACTTCAAAGTTTCACTGGAGACCATCTGGGTATTTTATGGATATTTATTTCTACATACCATGATTTGAAACATACTAATGTTTTAACATTTAACATACACTGTTTAGTGTGGGTAGTATGTGACCTGGGACGCAGGGCAGTAGGTGGATTCTTCAGTGTCCTCTGTCTGTGCCCCAGGTTTGCTGGACCCTGTGAAGTGTCAGTTGGTTTTGGCCGGAGACCCTCAGCAGCTCGGCCCCGTCCTGAGATCTCCACTTGCACAGCTGCATGGAATGGGTACTCACAGATGTCACATGACCTTCATCATAGCTTTACAATGCTTTACTGTTAGTGGAGCTTTCTGTGGAGTGGAGGCACTCATACTGTTGCTCTTATTTAGGGTTAGAAATTTGAACAAACACTTAAAAAGTAGTAAAAAAATTAAGCTTAGACCAACTGAAGTCTAAGCCTGCAACAAAGATGGTCTTTTCTGCAAGGTTATACATCTTAAACCTAAACCTAACCTTAGACTAAACCTAGAAATGTGAGTTAAACTAAGCATATCTCGAGTCTGAACTAGAGCTTAGTTTTAATTTATGATGTTGTTTAAATATCCACTGGAATGCAACAGGACAGTCACTGCTGGAAAGGCTGATGAAACAGAACGTGCTCTATCAGAAGATCCAGGATGGCCATCCTAGATACGACAGTCGCTTTGTCACCAAACTTCTGCAGAATTACAGGTCTTCTGTCATTTTAAGTGTTGAGGCATCACCTATCGCCTCATACTTCACTCTATCATCTTCTCATTTCAGGTCTCACCCAGCCATCCTCAAGATCCCAAATGAGCTTTTCTATGAGAATGAGCTGCAGGTGTTTGCAAACCAGATGGAGCGAGAGGCCTTCTGTCACTGGGAGCATCTTCCCATGGAGGTACGAGATCAGTTTCCACAACCTGCTTTATTCTGCAGAGAGAAATCAAGGAAGAACACGAGGAACATCAAACTGAGTGGCGCTTATACCTGCCAATGCTATAAACCAGTGAATAATGTGTGTTGTTTCTGTGATGATCAGGGATTTCCTGTCATATTTCACGGAGTGATGGGGAAAGATGAACGAGAGGCAAACAGTCCTTCATTCTTCAATATCACTGAGATTGAGGTCATCATCAGCTACCTCAAAAAACTCATGCAAACGCAGGGCAAGAAGGGCTTGCCCAAACTCAGCAGCCAGGACATTGGAATCATTGCCCCCTACAGAAAACAGGCAAGACTGCACACGCAAATCTTCAGTTGACAAAAGTGTAAAAAACTTTCAAACATTTATGTACTGTCTCTGTCTGTCTGTCTCTCCTCTTATTCCTCTCTCTCTGTCTCTCTTTTCTATTCAAAGGTGGAGAAAATTCGGAAAGCTCTCAACACTGTTGCTGAGTTGAACAAATGGAAAGACATCAAGGTTAGCGTGTGTGTTTACTTTCTAAACTAACACTTTGAGTTCAGAAAGACTCAGCTATGCATTGATATGTTGTGGTGACAGGTGGGGTCAGTTGAAGAATTTCAAGGTCAGGAGAGAAAGGTCATCATAGTATCCACTGTCCGCAGCAGCGTCAGCTACGTGAAGATGGATCAAGACTTTAACATCGGCTTCCTCTCGAATGAGAAGGTTCATATTTTATCTCTTTTGATGACTGTGATGTCATCAAAAAGTAATATTTTGTTTATTACAAAAGCTTATGATCAGAGACAGTGAAGGGGTTGAGGTCAGAGGTTTAGCTGTGTTTGTTCATCTGTTGGACTTGGATTGGAGAATTCATTCCCCTTTTATTACTTACAGAGGTTTAATGTGGCCATGACTCGTGCCAAAGCCCTGCTGATTGTGGTGGGAAACCCTGTCATCTTAAACAAAGATCTTACTTGGCAAAGGTGAGAATTTCTTCTGTACACATGCTGTGTGCAGTATTCCTCTAGCTCAGCTAATAGAGTATGATGCTACAAATTCCAGAGTCTGAGTTTGATTCACAGACTGATAAATATGTACACCCCACATGCACTGTCTGGCCATGAAAGTTTTAAATGGCAACTTATATCATTAATTCTAATGAATATGTTCTCTTGGCATCAAATGTGTCAGACTCCGAGGTATTTTTATGTGTGGGCTGCTGGCATTTTTATCCAAAAGAATGATCAAGCTTTACAGTGGCTACAAGCCCAGACCTGCAGCGGTTTTCTAGAGGAAGTTATTATGTCTTCAGAGCTGCAGTATGTTTTCAGTAACAATAACCAGCTGTTACTGCTCTGTGAATAAAATGGAAACTTTAATGAGAACTTCTGTCCTAACCCATCATGTTTTCTGTACTTTCCTCAGGTTTATCCACTACTGTGAACATGAGCAGGGTTATACCGGCTTTGACTACAAGGATGTGGAAGGAGAGGAGGATGTGATCACTCGTCTGGCGTCTTTAAAAATCTCCTCTGATGGTACGCAGACTCAACAAATCCAGCTCTGAAGTGTTGTGAGCATGATGTGTGACTCGTGTGTGTGTGTGTTTATGTGCAGATATTGATGAGAGTCCCCTACAGCAGCACGTGCATCCGGAGTGGAGAGCTGACCACTGAGTCCAGACTGGCATTCAGTTTACTTCTTGAGGAAACCACCAGTTCATTGTTTCAATAAGCAGTATTGATACGAGACATCAACTCTTCATCTTACCATGTTTATTGCAGCATGTTGAAAATCTGAATGGAGGGAAAAGTTGATCTGGAGAGATTGTGTTGTTCTTCAGTCCCACTGTGACAGTGAGTGACAGTTGGTTCCAGTAGCTGACACTGTAAATGTACCAACATATTTTGATTTTCAGTCAAGTGTTTAGCAGCTGACCAGCTTCACTTAAACAGATTATTATAAATTATGCAGACAGCTGGTTTATTAGATGCTCTATATCATGCATTTCATTATATCTGTTATGTTCAGTGAAACCTGGCTACTTTTCTTTAGTTTAATAGATTTCAAACACTTCTTGGCACTTTACTGATTAATATTTCTAGCATATAAAAGGTTTATCACAAGATTTTCAGAATTGATAATGAAAAGCTATACTCTCTGAGTCATCCAATAAAATGTAAAACTTTTAATTTTTTAATCTTTTTGCTAGTCTGTAATTGCCCATTATCTTAAAAGTATTTTATTAATATATTTTTTAAAAAACGTTTAGAGATTTGTTTTTTAAATTGTAAGGCCTGTAGCTGAAATGTTGCAAAAATATTTTGCAGTTTCAACCAAAAGAAACGGCACGCATCACAACTTTGTTTCCAAAAAATTGTTTATTAACATAGGTTGGTTTGACTTCACTCAAAAGCATTGTTACTATGAGCTCTCATAAAACTCTGGAATAATAAATAATATTTAATACTTCCGGAAGAGGCTCTAGAAACACAGCAGAAGACTGATTTTATAGCTCAATGTAAAGACAGGTTGCTGTAGTAACCAGGAATTAGCTCATGCCGATGATGAATACACAGTGTAACCAGTGCTGTTCTCGAATCTACAGTGATGATGTTTTTTAAATAAGAGAAACATATTCCAGTTTTGTATAATATTTCATTCCAATCAGTGTGTTAGTAAGTGTGTTAATAATTCCCTGTATGCAGGCTGCCCCAACAGACAGCACTGGCCTGACAAACACTGATCCAACGTAAGCAGTCAGAGTTGCTGTTTGTTGGGGTCATTCAGTAACGTAGCCTTTAAATAATGTAGAATACATTGACAATTTCTCTGGCATTTACTGACCTAAACACGAAACACCCACAGAAAGAAGGTGAATTCTCACTGTTTTAACTATAAAAACTGACCAGGAAACTACAGCATGCGTATGAGTTACATACTCGAACAGGAAGCATCAGACGCATTCAGTAGCATTACTTGATGAAGTTGAGGTCAAACTACATGGCACCAGTAGGGGGCAGTAGTCAAACTGAATATGAAATCTACAGCAATGATTGAAAGCTACGGATCTTTTTAATGTACACATTGACATCTGCAGCTAACTAATGAAATGCATTGTTCCAACACTGATCACATGCACATAAACGATCCTGATTCAGATGAAGAGTGCCAACATTCCCTTCTCGCGCATACGTGTTCAAAGACTGAAAACCAAAGGCACGTGTTCTGTGTGAACCTGGAAGGCACTCAGAACCTCTGCAGACTGCCGTAATTCTGTGCTTTTTTTCTGTTCTGTTTCTGTTTAAATCATCGGAGAAAACTTTAAACGTAAAAATTTCATTTCATTCTGTCAAGGTTATTATGGTTCATCGATGAATGTGCAAATTTAAAATACAGTTACAAATGATTTAATTCATACAAGACAAGCTGGAGAAAAAACTATTTTGTATATTAAGAATTGTGCCATTAAGGAAAACAAAATCAAGGCAGGTAACGTTTGGACTGAACCTGATTTTCTGCCCAGCCCCTGTTTAATGCATGTTTTACTTGCATTCTAACATACCCCACCTATCGGTTTTGCATGAAATGTGACACTGTACAGTTCATTTATGCTGTTTGGTCAAAAGTATTTTGTAGTTTGGTATATCCAGATCAGCTGGGAGTTGTAACAGAACGTCCTGGATTATTCTCAACACGACCGGAAAAGGTCTTTCACAACAGCAGGCATCCGGTCCTCTTTTTTCTCTTGCGGACTTGCAGTGCCGCCCTGGTGGCCATTTCAAATACCTCCCTCACTCCCTCCTTAGTCTTAGCCGAGCACTCCAGGTAGCCAAACGCACTGATACGATTTGCCATGTCTCTGCCCTCCTCCGGTTTGACGGGCTCCTGCAAACAGACAAGTTGAAAATAATTGTCACAAACTGTTAAACTTTATTGAAGCAAATTATGATGATGCTATATAAAATGTACAATTTTATATTGTTTGTAAAAACGTACTAACAATATAAAATAATGTATGTAAGTCATGCAGCCTGTAGCTCAGTAGTAGAGCATTGCATTAGCAGCGCAAGATTCACCCCGCACAAGATTGAACCCCGTTGTGGGTTCAATTCCCAGGGAGCACATGTACTAAGAAATATATAACTTGAATGTATTGTAAGTCACTTTGGATAAAAGCGACTTACCACCACCATCTCTAAGCCTCTCTACCACCATCTATGACTGAACATAAAATTGCAGGTTACTTTACACATGTTGAAGTCATATGAAGCCAAACTGACATTTCTTGCTAAATCTGACCTAACAACTCAAATTATAAATCATTATAAACTTAACATTGTGAATGGGGTGGAGACAGGTTTCAACACAGATCTGTTATGTACTTGCTCAATAACCGATTGTTGTTTGCAATCAGTAACTGATTGTTATTTTGTTGTGTTAAATTGTGTTAAAGCTGCAAGTACTGCAGTCTGTTGCTATCTCATATCTCATCATCAATGACTGATTTCATCGAAGCCTTCCAGACACAATAACAGAAAACGGCTGTAGCTGACACATCACTGAAGAGGTGAGGCACAGATCTCATCATCAGTTATTCGGGTCAGACTAGGATATGCTTGATGAATGGTAATGATCTGGTCTTTTTTAAAAACAGTAATGCAGCTGTTAAGTGCTTCTTAATGGAACACACCTGTTTCATCTTGGTCAGCTCTCTCCGTGTGTGCTCATCATTCCGGAGATCCTTCTTATTCCCCACAAGGATTATGGGAACGTTTGGGCAGAAGTGCTTCACCTCTGGCGTCCATTTTTCCGGTATATTCTCTATGAAATATACACACACACACAAAATTGATACAAATTTACATTAACTTTCAACACAGATTTCAATCCAAATCAATTGCTTTTAAAAATGAAAATAGGTCTGTATAGATTATATAAAGTTGTGTTTTATATATTACAACATGTTACATTGAAAGATTGTATGAGAGAAATGAGTTCAGATCCTGTATACAAGAGCACTGCATGCACACCATAAATGTGTGTGTGTGTTCAGAGGCTTGGGAAAGTGATTTCACACTAACACTCCAAACACTGCTAGAGGAATATGTCATTACATTTTTACACAATATTCACCTGTTGTACCTTTATTCTGATAAACCTTTATTCTGTTAAACCTTTGTCTACATACTAGGAGGACCGTAATGCATTTAAACCTCCTGACACTTCTTGTAGCCAGAAAGAACCAGGATGTTCTTTAGTGGTGGAGATAAACAGCAATGATGTCATGGACAACCGCTATCTTGATGCCCCTCAGCACACAGACAAAACACAGGAACTTCCCGCAAACAGGGATGACTCAAGATTTCTCAGAAGAGAAAAAGCAAAAACTGATCCCTCAAGTATTCAAGAAACAGAAACCATAAAGGCCAACATTTTTAGAGTATATGTGGAAATAGTGATTACCTAAACTATCAGGACTGTCTATGGAGAAGCACATGAGAATGACGTCAGTGTCAGGGTAGGACAGAGGTCTCAGACGGTCATAGTCCTCTTGTCCTGCTGTGTCCCACAACGCAAGCTCCACCTGTTGAACAGCACAGAATCAGTCAAGATGACCAATCAAATCCTTCCATGATTGTTACAGGATAGTCAATGAATGCTGGGCAATCTATAAAACATGATTGTTTCTAGTCTGCCTTTGCTTGAGAAATAGACTTTTTTTTTTTACCTTTGATTCGGTCACTAATATATTGTGCATTCCTACTGCAAATGCAAAATAACTTTATAGTGTCAATCTATAACATGCGCCACTGTACTGTCCCATAATCTCCTATAGAGGTTTGTTTTATCCAATCACAGGTTTAATGAAGGTTTGTTTTATCCAATCACAGGCCTAATGAATTGAATTAGCTGAGCACTGCATCTCTTCTGCCCTGCTGTGAACTGAGGTTCAGAAATGCAGGTGGCTCTAATACTAAACCTTCAGTTACACACCCTGTATGATTCCTGTTATTACACCACATACACCCCTCCACAATTCATTTAGTGCCACTACCAAGACATATATGAGAGGGGCCATTTATCCTCTAGCATGTGCTTTTAAGATACTCTGAATATAATAATCTCCAATGCAGAATAATAGATTTCCCATAATGCCTTGAGTTACTCATCAGTTCTGAGAATGTGGACGTATGACACACTTGCTTTACAAACAATGAGACATGAGAAAACCTTTGTGAATGATTGTGTTATCTCTCCATTCTTCCTCTTTATCTCAGTATCTGTTTGGAGACATTGGGAAATGAGGGGGCACCTCACATTGTAGGGCTGGGCTATAGAGAGCTGTACCGTTTACACCATGCCTGGTAGATATATTTACATGGATATCAGCGGGCAAGTCATGTATCAAGTTCCACATAAAAAGAGAAAATAATCAAATAAAGTATCTTTCATGCAATACAATTACTCACACCCTAACACTAGATTTAGTTATTTTACAGCCACCAAAAATAAAAAAACACACTGATTTCAAAATAAGCTTTCCGCATGGTTTTAAAGGAGAATAAAGTGTTCCCAGAGGCTGGAAAGACTTATGTTCAGTCTTTGCAGGAAAGCAGCTTATTGAAAAACAAGACAAACTTGGTACCATGGTAAAAAAATCTACTTCTGGTCCTCAACTCCAACATTTCCTGTGTTAGAGGCACAGAATAAGCCCCCATCACAGGAAATGAAGTGTCTGTTGAATTATACTATAGGGGTTGGCAGGTCAAAACAACAGGGGGCGGGCATATCTTGAGTCCTGGCAGGAAACCGGAAAGAACAGCCATTTCCTGTTTTGACCCTTTAGATTTTGCTGTGGTCAGTACTGTTCAACATCAGTCTGACATGCTGAGAAAGTCCCTGTGTCGCCTGTGCCAAAACATTGACTGTTATTTACGACTCTGCGATCATTTGATGAAATTTGTATGAGGTTTTTTGGTGACTTTATACTGTGACTGAAATCAAAATAACTAAAACAGCAATTATAGATTTGTTTTGTTGCTATGGTACCTGGCAGAACAACTGATGGATATACAAAATATTGGAGGAAAAACACATTCTGGATCACTGACAGATCCCAGAGTAATCAGCTTTGATTTCACAATCAGAGAAATTTGTCACTAATTCGATCCTGGAAGGTCTGGAAATACTTTGAAAAGTACATGTGTACTTAAGTGTACACGGTGTACAAACACAGTTCAGGCATTGGGAGATGGACAAGAATCAATACCAACCTGTTTGCTGTCAACTTCAATGTCTGCAATATAATTCTCAAACACAGTCGGCACGTAGACTTCCGGAAACTGATCTTTACTGAACACTATGAGCAAACAGGTCTTCCCACAAGCTCCGTCTCCAACGATCACCAGCTTTTTCCTTATGGCTGCCATACCTGTATCTGAAAACAAATATTTACTTCAAATTCAGATTACTGGACCGCAAAAAGAGGTTAGATCATAAATAACAACTTTCCTTCATCTTTTGAACTTCCCCACTAGACAATCTACCTGAAACTAAACAAAACCTTTCTTTACAAATCTACAAACATTCATAGATTCTGATACCAACAACTAGAGTACATTTACACGTACATGTTACATACACATCAACAACACCTGCTTAGCAACACAATAACTGTTAAAAGCATGACTGATTTTGGTTCAAGAAACCTTAACTGGACTTAAAAGTGGACATCGGGGGAACATGGCTTCCCCCCAACACAATCCAAGTCATCGTGTTTTAATGCAAACTACATCAGATCAGAACCCAAACACTATTAAACAAAAGTGATGCTCAACAATTACTGCTGTTTTACCGAGTGCTTCCAGGCTGTTAGTGTAAATGTACCATCTGCGTTTAAACTGCTCTCTTTATTTACTGCCAGTTACCTGATTTCTTTGATAGTGCTTTATCACATTTACAGATTTTACAGACAACATTTACAAACTAATGGAATCCTGTTTTTATTTTTGGTTTTAGTCAAGCTGATTATATTTCTTGCTCTGAGCCCTGAAAGTGTAAATGTTTTAGACCAATGTTGTCGCCTTTCTGTATATCATCTACATATGCTGTCCACCAAAACAACAATAAACCTCAGGGCTTGTGTTTAGATCCTGAATCAAAACCAGGAGAAAGAAAAGTGTTTGTTCATGACACAAACATCTGTCCAACATACCCTGCAAATAACATTCTCACAAACTAAAACATACATCACAATGTACACAAGTTGCACTGACTGTCATCT